>BMAW01041573.1:1057614-1070710 GCA_019974015.1 Nephila pilipes | reverse complement strand
AATTATTATAAATGAATTATTTCGAGAATTTCCTGGAAGTTAGCGCTCATCGATAATGTTTCTTGCGTAATATTCAACTCTCAAATCATTTACAAGTTTTCTTTTGAATAATTACACATTCACCGTAAATGGTGTAAAGGTTTTTTTTTTTACACTGTCTTGTCAAGTTAAAAGCAAAATTTCAATTTGATTTTTCATGCTCATCACTAGAAATTACTTTAATTCTTACTGTGTGTGATCTATTAATCCCAACTACTTTTTAAAACTTGTTTTAGCTGAAGAGCAGTGATTCAGATTTACAGTTCATGGATTGGTTTAGTAAAACTTTTTCTTTTATGAGGAAAATATATAATATTTTCGAATATATCTCTAACAGCAAAAATTGATCTTATCAACTCAGTGATTCATAATCTATGTAAGTGGATTAAGAAAATCGGATCCTGGTAATTTGTATCACTCCTTCCCTACTTGTACCAGCAACTCTAAGTCACCTTGAGACGTCCTCCCTTCATTATTTAATTTCCACCATTTTTCAGTCGAATTAAATAGTCAATGTTTATAAAACTCCAATTTAAGTTACGGAAGAACAGGACCCAACATTTTATTAACAACCATAGAATATGTGTAAAATCCTTCTGATTCCAACCCTTCTCAATAATAGCCGATTCTTAACAAAGAGTCACTCAAATCCAAAAGAGATTAATTACGATGCATCAATTTAATTACAAACATTTATCAGCCTGCCATTATCCTCTGTCTCCACTCTCCTTTAAATTCTATTTCACTTATATATCATCTTTAATTCATTACGTTCCTTATCTTCGTCCAATTTACCCAATCACGTTTCATTTTGGTTGAAAAGAAATTGTAACTTTACTCAATTCAAATTACCAAAAAGTCCCCAGGGTTAGTGATGAGAAAATCGCGAATAACCTAACTTCACAACCTTTTTATTAATATGACCAAGAGTAAATTATCTTTAAAAAAAATGTGTTTTGTGTGACGTACTTGTGTTTTAAAGTATTAAATTTGTGACAAGTTAAAGGAATTGCATTTTATTTAACACGAAGGATTTTTTTTATTTACTGCGCGTGTTTAATCTTGTTTTTCTTTCATATTATGCTGAGATTTTTATCGCAGAGCCATGCAAATTGTCGAGAAGTTAGACAGTGAGTCATGTTACCATTTTTCAGTTTTGAATAATTTACGTGACCGAGGAGATAGGAAAGAAATTTGTCTACCTCATTTAATATTATTTTATTTTCTTGTTATCCCAAAAAAGAATTTGGATCGGTAAATTCTACGGAAAGGAGAGAGAATTGGGAATAGAGTAACTCAATGTTATATCGTCCGTTGAGCATTTTTTTTTCCCCTGAGTGGTCCATGATTATGGCCCCTTTCGCATTCCGAAAAATCATCGCCATAACGTTTCCGAGTGAGAGAGTCTTCGCCTTCTTTGGAACATATTCATCGGAGACAACTCGTTGTTTTGTTTTTCTTGGTTTCCGGTGTAGTATCTATTGGTCATGGTCATGGACTCGCAGCCGGAGTTGTTTTCATCGAGTCGGGGGGTTCGAGCCCTGGTGCTACTAAAAAACCCGCCGTGTAGCGAGGTTGATGCACGTTAAATTTGATCGAGGTCCCAAGTCCTCCCGTTGGTATGATGTGGAAGTTTGGGGAGTGAGGTGTCAGCTTATGTGTCGTCCTCATCAATTGACCGAGATTCAAAATTTCGAAATCCGTCACCAAAAGCCCTCGTGTTGCTTTTCAGTGCGACGTTAGTAAACAATCACACATTCTGGTGTATAATGATGTATCTAGGTCTCGATGACGGAGCAGCAATTGTTTGCTAAATCATCAAATATTTATATTTTTATGAAAAATATATAATTTTGTGAAGCGTGAATATTTTGTGAAGGAAAAAAAAATGTAAGATTTTTAAAAAATCTTACATGATAATGAAAAATCGGTAAGATGTTTGCAATCAATGAAAATAAATCAATTTAAGTATCGTAATTTCATACATCGAGTAAAACACATCAATGCGAGTTGCACCACTGTAATTTTTTTTTTCCAAACAATTACTTTCACTGGGCCAAGCACAG
The DNA here is from genome assembly GCA_019974015.1 of Nephila pilipes. NCBI lineage: Eukaryota > Metazoa > Arthropoda > Arachnida > Araneae > Nephilidae > Nephila > Nephila pilipes. The sequence goes on along the minus strand of BMAW01041573.1, from coordinate 1,068,605 downwards.
ATAAATCTATTAATTTTTGTAAAAAAAATTTCTGATTAGTATTTACTTGTTACATTCTGCGAAATATCATTTCTACACAACGTTTTGATTGTTTTCATTTCTTTTTCTCGTCACTTGACCGAGATTCAAAATTACGTGGTCCGTCGCCAGTAGCCCTCGTGTTGCTTCTAGGGCGACGTTAATAAAACAAACCAATCATTCCTTTTTTTAAAGCTAAATTTCTGTAACGTGTATGTGTAATTGCTCTTTATTGAACAAGTTCATAGAAATATATTGATCTTTCTCGAGTTCATCTCACTTCTCGCATGTATGCACATTGAATATAAAAAAAAAATATGCAACACTTCATAGAATTAACGATTTGCTTCACAATACGTTTTTCCCCCGTATTATTATTATAGTTGTCTGCTATTGGTATACCTAAAGAGTTCAGTTTCTTTCTTTAAAAAAAAAATATTGATTGTTCAGAAAAATTGTGATCCGTTCTCTCTCTCTTTTTAATACTGTATGTATGATTCATTAACTTTTATTTTTATTATTTCAGGGTGTCAAACAATTGTTTAATTTTTTTCGAATCGTTTAAACTCTTACGAAACATATGTTTGCCTTTTTATAATTTTTTTTTTTTTAAAGAATTCCTTCATTTGTATCGCAATTCATTGTGACGTTTTGTATCAAAATATTTTTATCATATAAGGAAGTTTTGATTTATAAGAATATAGTGCATCTATGGGTAACATTCGTTTTTCTGAACCAACTTCGTTTTGTTGTGCAATGAATGAATCAATGAAACTATTGGCGAGTTCGAAAGACAATTAAAGGCCGAAAGTGTATCATAATCGTAAAAGTATTTAAAGTGTCGCATTTGATATAAAATTTCCTAAATTGGAACAAACTAATAAATAAAATTAAAAATGTGAGTTTTTCGATACTTAAATTATAACGACTGAAGATAACAAAATAATTTTATAAGCGTTATTTAAATCGAATTGTGATTATGCTGAAAGCCGATGAATGACGTAAAAATCGCGTCAAGAGTTCAATTTCTAACCATTAAAAATATCGGGACTATTCAGATTAGGTATTGAAATCGAAATTTCAGTATCCAACATATGAACTTCATTGCCACTAATAAAAAAAAATCACTTAGCTTTCCGGAATATAGGATACACCATTTGAGACTAAGAAATGTGGCAATAAATCGTGAAGGTAATTCACCTTTCTTACGATTTGCAGAAAAAAGTAGTTTGGGAAGAAACAAGATTTTTGTTGTAGCTACAGAATAAGGTTTTTGGCGGATTTGAGAGGAGTCATTGTCTTTTTATTTATTCAAAAAAAAACGTTGAACTGAAAATGTGTGTATCATCTGCAGGTAATTGCCAGGCAAGTTGATGGAGAAATTGTTTCCTTTTGGCTGTTGAATTTACTGTGTTTCGCGTAACAAAGAATAATTTGAACGCCTAAAATAGCCATCAAAAATCTTAAATGTTATTTCAGTAAAAAGAAAGGGAGAAAATATACAGAATAAACTGAAAGCCCAACTCAAACTTTAGGATGAATTGGAAAAATTTTCTTGATCGATTGGGGTTTAATGCAACTGACTGTACAGATATGCTTTAAAGTGCAACTTGTTGCGTATTTTGCGTGTATCAAGCTAAAGTTGGAATTACCAAATATTGTCTCTCGATTAATAAATTTATTTCTGTTTGACATTGTTTCTAGGTGTTAAAGAATGACAAGTGACAAAATCCTATAGCTACTTTTAATTTGAACTATTGATGGTGTAAAAGAGAGAGAGAGAGGAAAAGCAATTTATTTCAGGACTATCGCTCTGCTGCAGACCTGACGTTGTCCAACCCTTGTAGTGAGAATCCATCTGAAACATTCAAGAGAAAAGAATTTTTTTTCCCCTTCGCTTGAGTTGGCTTTTTAGTGACTGCTTTACTTAGTGAAATCGTATCTCCCCGTTTTTCTAAGACGACAGATGTCTGTTTTTCGTTCAAAGAAGGGTCGAGAACATCGATAACGCTGGTAGAAGTTCTCAAGAGCAGTGCAGGATGCAGGTGCTTCTTTTTTTATTTCAACCCCAACAGCTGAGAGGGGGGGGGGAGTGATACCAGGCTGTGAGGTGCGGCATTAGGGTGTATTTTGGAATCTTTAGAATATTTGTATTTTTACTTCTTAAAATATTGATGTTAATAAATCGCAGAATTTTATTTAATTATAATGAAATTCCAAACTTCTTTCGAATGTTACGTCCTATATTTGACATATTAGTTCATAAAATAAAGTTTCCAAGAAATTAAAAATCTGGACTATGTTGGCTCATTTTTTGCAGATAAAGCTTGTAAAATTTTCAAATATAATGCGTAAATAAAAGGCTCTGCATGTGAAAGAGATTTTTTTTACATTGTTTTATTGAATTGTCCCATTTTTTTTAATTGTCATCTTTCCGATGGGGGTATGAATAAATTTATGGATTTTTTTTATTATGTATCATAAAGCTGTGTTCCGATTAATACATTTTCTTTAATTACTTCACGTTTCATCCATCTAATGATTATTTTATGAAGCTGACTGAAAAGGAAAGCTGAAAAAAAAAGATGAACATCGCTGTTTAAAATATTCGTTCTTAATACATTGCGGCGACTCTCTTCTACAATAACGTTAGAAGTTAAAATTCCTTACTTAACCAGCCAGAACCGAAATTAAAATAGTGTAAATATGTAAGTAAGTATCACATATTTTTTTTATTTAACGCGACCAAATAAACCAGAACGCCACAACATCTAGAATTTAAGATACTTGATTTAGGTATATCTTGTTAACCCAAAAAGAAAACCATTTTTGGAGATAACTTATGTGTTTTACATAAAGATAGTTCATTTCTTTTCTAGTTCAGGATATTTTCCCTTTCCGTTTTAATATTGCATCGAAAAAGAATATGGTTAACTAGGTGAGCTATCATGTCAAAAATAATACTTTTGAAGTTACTCGTTATAACGCGTAAATAGTTCGGTTTTGGATAAACAATACATAACTCTACACTTTCTTTTTACTCTAAAAACCTTATCACTGTAAACAATATATTTTCCATCTTGTTAATAATGCTGCTTGTTAAGAAAATGAATTCATAGTTAAGAACGTCATAAAAAAAAAACTTTTTTTTCCTTGCTTTATTTATTAAATTTTTTTCATGGGGAAACAAAAGTACTTTGAACCGCATTTTATAAATGTTTAATTTCGTTTGTTATGTTTGAAATAAATATGAAGCAAAAAAGACGCTTTAATGAACATTTCATTATTGCTTTTCGACAAATTTCAAAAATTAGCATTTTTTAATTATTTCTGAGAGAGAAAAAAAATCACCTTTTTTTTCTATCTGAAAATAATATTATCTTAAATTATCAAATGTCTAGTCTTTTAATACGATTTAAGGAATTCCTTATCTCGTAGACGCCATTTCACGAGTTTCGTAGGAAACACTTTGTAAGATAACTAAGCACTTTTTTCTGGATAAGAATATGAATATATTTCTAATTTTTATGCGGGGCTGTTTTTATTTATAGCAGAGTTAACAAAAATGTTTAAAAGCTACTTGGATATTTAAATTACTCAAAAATGATTTTTCTTTATTCAATGCTCTCTTTTATATATATATATATATATATATATATATATATATATATATATATATATATAACTGAACTTAATAAATAATTTAATTCACCTGAATATTCTGTATGATTAATTTCTTCGACCTTTTTCTGGGGGAAAAGGAATTAATCGTTTCAAAATTTTTAAAAATTCTTAGAATTATTTGATACAGTATGTTGTGCATCCATTACGCATTTTTCTAAATTATATCTTAGCTCTTTTATGTTTTATTATTGAAAAATAACGTAGAAAAATTGGTTAAAAAATGAAAAATATCTCCTTTCTTAAAATTAAACAACAATTTAAGATTTAAATACTTTAAACTGTTTCATATAGAGAGAAAAATAAATATATCCTTATTGCTTTTAAATTAAAGGTTAACATTTAGACTTAGTTGGAGGCAAAAGAGTGATGATCTTAATAAAGCTGTCTTCGGGTAATTTTAAAGAATAGCTCAGGATCGAAGCATTTTATCTCATAGAAATTTGTTTCAACTTTATGGGATTTTGAGAAATCAAAATATTATGTTGGATATATTGTATTTCATATAACAGTTCTTTGTCAAAAATTTAAGTAACAATCCATTTTTTGGGGCATAAAATATGTTTTATGTTTCGATGTCAAAAGCTGCTTATTTTGGGACTTTTTTAAATATTGAAAATACATTTCTCCCTTTATAATCTGGCTCTTCAAAGTTCCGGTCCTGCCAAAAGTTACTGGTTTTGTTTCCCCAGGCTGACAAGTCGTAGAAAATTATATTATGTTTTCTAAGTCAATGGAATAATGTAGTTTTAGTTAATTTTTTGCGTTTGACATTTTACTTGCGTGTACTGTATTGAATTTTGCTCAAAAAATCCAACGTAAGATTTTTAAATATTATATTCTTAATTATTTTCTGGTAATCCGATGTTTTCGTTGATTCAGCGGTGCTCTGGTCCGTTGTGTGCCGGATTGTCGAGAAAGTATTGTACTGTACAATAAATAATGGATGTACGGGGTGTGGCTATTAAATAACGAGACTGACTATGTAAAACATTTTATTTTGTTTATAAATCTTATATTTATACTTATCACTTTCAATATATACCTCTCTTATCCCTACAACGCTCCATGCGAACCTTCCATTATTCGAAACAATGCTGGAAGTCGTCTTCTTTCAACTCCTTCAGGACACGTGCCGCTTTCTCTATCCAGCTTCAACGGACTCAAATCTTGTTCCTTTCAATGCAGATTTCACCTTAGGGAACAGAAGTCGCATGGCTCAAGATCCGGCGAATAAGGCGGATGATCTAACACTGAAATGCTGCACTTGGCTAGAAAACTCTTGACAGACAATGCGGAATGAGCCGGCTCATTGTCTTTGTGCCGCACGGATTCATCGCACTATTACTACAATATCAGTAATCGCACGAATACTTAACCGAAAATCAGATCGAACCATATTACCGATTTTTTTCGTTATTGTCCTCCATTTTTGACGTGGAAGGACGACCCGGGCGTGAATCATATTCAGCGTCTTACCGGCTATCCCGAAAACGCTTAAACCACTCAAAAACACGTGCACGCGATAAACATTCATTGCTATACACATATTTCAATAAATTATAAGTTTCAGTTGAGGTTTTTCCAAGTTTTATTGTGAAGTTTCACAACAATTCGTTGCTCACTTATTTATCTGGTGAAACAAAAAAAAATAACTCTAATGCGAACGAAGGCTATGAGTATACGAAATTAGTATACAGAAAAGAGATGCACTGCATTCGAACTTACGTAAAACATTTGTCAGTCGGTGGCGTTTAGCGCATTCGTATTTCTGTAGCAGCGACAATCTCATCATTTAATAGCCACACCTCGTATGCGTTACAACATTAAAAATTTATAAGAAAATAGGGGGGAAATAATAAAATGTACTCTTAGAATGCGACATCGTTAAATTGTCTTCCAAAAAGGGTATCTAAAAATAAAAAAATTTCTAAGGGATTGATATCGAACTGAAAAAGTTAGGTATCAGATCCATGGATTTTTGTAAGGTCACTTCTGCGCACGACTTGACGGCGGAGTTGTATTGTTTAAAAATTTGCATAACAAAATATCTAGGGGCGTCATTCAGCTTAGAATGGGATCGCTTTCGGCTGGAAGGGAGAAGAAAGAATCGAGAGAGTCTTTGTGTCTGAACTTCAGGCTTCAGCGAATTTCGGACCACACTTCACTGGTTTGCTTTCCTGTTTTGAGAAAAGAAATAATGCTATTTTACTACTTTTTCTTTCGAATTCGGCCAAATGCGATTGAGTCACGTCAGTTGATTTTTATTTCTCCTTACAACTTCTCATTTTACCTTCAGTCTGTCTACTAGCTATCGAGTTTAGTTTTTATGTGTTTTGGCGTCGTACCCTCACCTTCCACGTAGAGTTAAAAAAAAAAAAAAAAAACAGAAATGCATATTTATTCGAACGCTAGGGAAAACTTTCATTCGACTGTGTGTTCGAAAATTTGAGAAATTAATTGGAAAAGAATGATAAATATTTACTCATGACAAAATGGAAAATATTTCGAATAATTAATTTTAAGAATGAACGTTTTGTAATTTTGAAAAGGTATTTTTGCAAAAAGGTAATTGTATGCACGTCATGTTGTGTACTCGGTGTAACTATTATATGAATATTTTGTATTTTTAAACTGAAAATGAAAGAGAGAATGAATTTTCTCTCTCTCTTTTCAGCAGAAAGAAATGTTTGTTTTAGACGTACCCATCCGTTGCTGGGTAAAAAACGCATATTTTCTCTACAAATGTAATTTCATTAATTTTTTTAAATCGTTTAAAAAAATTTTTAAGATGGCGTAGATTTCTTTGAATAGTTTTTGCGATTCGTTTATAAAACAACGCGTAGTAGAATGTTTTTCCTCTTACCGACATTTCCTTAAGCGTGATTTTAAAATTATGCGATAGTATTTGGAACATTATCCTTCACTTCTTCTTTTAACATATTTTCAAGTACGTTTAGAAACTATAATGTAACATCTGCTGTTCGTGAATTTTCCCTTTGACTTGACATCTGGATTTCTTTCTGGTTTTATATTTTAGTTCCCCGCTTCTTCCCAATGAAATGAAACGTGATGTAAATTAAGTAGTAAACTTCGTTAGTGAAGTGAACAGTTGTAATTAAGTCGTATAAAAGCGACTGAGAATTGAATTGGAATAATATTACTGTAATAGGAGGGATGGTAGTGTAATGTGCGCGGAAGTCGTGTGTGAAAAGTTGATTTGGTTAGATTAGGACCCAACGCTGTCAAAACAACTGGGATACTCGGAGATGCTCGCATCGTATTCCGGAAAGCACATTCTTTGATAGATTACAGAAGTTGTTTGTATTCATGGATAGAGACATTTGAGAGCATCCCCGTTATTTGCGAATCAATAAAATGATATTTTGGAAGATAATTGACTATTTTAGTTTTGTGTGTGAGTGAGTGAAATTTAGATCTTAGAATAACATTTGAGGTGACTGTCGAAATAGATGCTAGGATGTCGTTACAATAGTATTTACTAATTGTGTTAAAAGAAACTGAAGAATATACTAAATTATTTTTTTAAAATATATTATCTTGATTTCGGAGCCCCAGAATCCAGAGCTGTATAGTTCTGATTCGATACTAGTACAAAAGCTTTTATTTTTCATCAGCTTTTAGAAATAAGTGTATTATTATTCTGAATTTTCAAAATAAGGAATATTTACGATGTAAAATTATATTTAAAGTGGATATGAATCTTTAAAAATAAAGCTAGTATTGATATTTTTTGGTGTAAAGAGTGAGACTCTGATTTCATTTTGTATGTAAAGCTACATTTTCTTTACTAATAAATAAAGCAAAATTTCATCCTCACTTCTACCAGATGTATTATTTAATTAAATATAAATTGAGAGATTTTTTTTTTTTGTTTGCTTGATGTTGCTATTCACTCCTGCTTTTGTTACTAATATTGTGGTGTGACTTTTAAATGAATGCGTTTATATGTTTCATTGCATAGTAGTGTTCTCACATATTTAAAAAATAATAATTTTTTTATGTATTTAACTTAATTTTTTTTATGTAATAACTTAAATGATCAGCAGATATTCATCGTGAATTCTGTGCCATGTACGGCTCAAACATTATTAGTGAAGGTATAGTGCGTCAGTGGGTCAAATTTTTCAAAGGAAAAATACATTCATAGAGAGTGAGTCAAAATCTCGTTAAACAAATTCATGACAAAGTTCGTGAGAACAATTCATTTGCAGTTTCTGCAACTGTTTTGTATACTACCAGAAGCTCTATGCTCGATCGGTACCGAAATTCCGAGGGAGATTCTCTCAATCAATTGAATGGACCTCTTTTAGACTTTTTGATCAGAATAGTGACTGACGACGAAACTTGGGTAACGTATTTGAATGCTGACATAAAACAACATACAATAGCATGAGGTTATCCCGGTGCTCCAAGCAGGACGAAGAAAGTCCGTCGAACTTTGTCAGTGAGGAAGGTTATGGCCACCGTGTTTTGGGGTGTTTAGGGAATCTTGCTTCTCGAATTCGTGGAACGTGTTATGACAATCACTTCTGAAGTTTACTGTCACATTTTTAGGAAAGTGAAAAGGCAATCAGAACAAACTTCATGATATGCTAACGTAATTGCTGTTCCTGCGTGACAACCTGGCCCTCATAATGCTTGGCGAACACAAAATATTTTGCGCCAAATCAAATAGGATGTTTTAGTCGTCTCTCTTACAACCCGGACTTGGGGCATAATACTTCGCTGACGATGAGAAACTTCAAAACATTGAAACAGATTGGTAGTGCGCGCTTTACGCTAAAGTTGTAAGTTGGTTAAAACGCCATGACAAGAGCTTGAATGTATATGGTAACTATGTTGAAAAATGAAGGATAACTGTACCTGTAAGATGTAAAAACAAAAATTGCTGTATCCTGTGCAGAGGTTGTTTTTTTTTTAACATCGAAACGGTGGTAAAATTCATTAAAAAAAGTTCGCGAAAAAAGAAAGTTTTTGTGTCGCCTTTCATGCCTGCTTTTACCTGTTATGAACTTAATTTTCAAAAATATATATTTCAATAAACGTTTTCTCTTATTCATTCTAGTTCATACTAGATTGAAGTAAAAATACACATAAAAAATAAGCGGGTTTTTTTTACTTATTGATTGTTGTATTTCCGTAATTTGTATTGGATCAGGAATCCCCGAATATGGGTGAAATATTCGTAGTGTTTAATTTTTTAAGAATTGTAAGAGACGAGAGGCCGCCTTTTGTGTCTTAAATTTCAACGATTTTAATATTAGTGTACTGTTATTTTGATTTGATTTTATTTGTTTATTCTTTTTATTTGTTTATGGCATTCAGTTTGTGAGAGAGCTTAACATGTTAAGCCTTTTCTTCAGAATCCTTAAAATGTTTTTCTTTCTTGAATAAATCTTATTTTTAAGGAAATATTTTAATTTAACTTCATGTTATAAGGGCAAAAATTCTTGTAATTTAAGTGTATTTTTATTACTGTAGTATATTTACTAATTATATTAATAATTCTTTATAATTTATATTCAGTAGTAATGAGTAAACAAATTCCCACGCAACTCCAAGTATTTCATCTAGTAATAAACACATTAAAAAATTGAATTTCCCGTCGAATTTTCTAGTATCAGAATTTTATTTAAATGTGTCGTGCATACAAACCTAATAATGATGAGTCATTCAAAGAGGATAGACCTCATTTTCTCGCAACATGATATCAGGCTATAATCCTAACGTGACCATTAACAAACGCATTATAATAATGACCCAATAATTCTTACATCCATTTGCACCCTTTTTATTATTCTTTCGCTCGCCCCTTCGTCCATCAATCGCAAAGTGATTTCAGTGCAGATCGACAAACAATCGGAAGCGACGTGTTTTTGTGTTCGTTCAGCGATCCCGTTACACAAGGTAGGTAATATGCATGACTGACCACAACACAGTTGTTTTTTATTACAATGAATGGTCGAATGCAAATGGTTGCCTTCACAGAACCGCTCGTGATGTCTTTCGGACAAAGAGAGAAAGTACTGACCTTTGAACAGGAGTGTCGTAATCGATTTTTGCTTTGTCTTCTACCTGGTCACAAGATGGATGGGCAGATTGACCGCGGTCTGCTGCAAATGGCCGAAGAAAAACGCATAGTTAGTATTTGTCTTTTCCCTCCTTCCATTCTTTTATCGTCTGTATCGGATAGCGCTCATTGAACATTTAGAATAATTGATGGAAAGAATTCTTCACGGACAGTTTTATCTGCAAATCGGAAGCGATGTTTCGCTAGAAGATTCTGAAGAAAGAACGATAATATATTCGAAACCATATAAATATTTTTATTCTCCGCGATTTTGAATTTATATAGAATAAAAAGTTTGATTATATAGTCCTGAATTTCGTTTGTGTATGTGCTCGCTTTCCTTTCATTCGTTTTTCTTGGTTTCATATTCCATTTGATTTTGAGCTTAAGGGCAAAAATGCGAATTTCACTGCTGTTGATTCATAAGCTCGAGTCCCAGTTTCAACGGAGAATTAATGGTAAATTTATGGAGGCCATGCTGTGAATGTCAAATTCAATTGCACTCAATGTTTGTGTGTGTGATTTGTCTGATTGATTTATTAATTGAGGATGCAATAATCATATGGATATCATTCGTATCTCTTCATAAAAGTTTTAAGATCTGTTGTTAGCGTTAATGCAGTGTTAACTCAGGAAATCCGTAGAATTTTTTGGGAGGAATCTATGAGAAAGACATCTGTTATTGAATAAAATGAAAGATATCTAATAAATTTAAATTTGAGGAAAATACATGTGTCGTTCATATCAAAGTTCATTAAAAATTAAATATTTTTTCAAAATTATACTTGTGATTTATAAATTTATACAACGCAGTATGAATGTAATTTTTAAAATTCCATAGCATTGAAAATGTAAATTTTAGAAATAGTGGAAGTGTAATTTCAATTCTTTTTTCTGTAGATCTTCCATCAAATATTTTCGCACGCCTGTCACATAATTTTCCAAGTGTCTCTCAGTTTATCATACATTTTTTATCTTGCAATACCGCCTCATTCATCTGTCGTTTATCATTTAAAGTGACAGGAGAGTATTGGCTTATACGGGTATTAAATTCAATTCTAAATGGGTCTCAGTCAAAAGAAGAGAAAATGTGCCATGAAACTCCAAATTTTTCATACGTTTCGGATCATTGGTTTTCTCAAAGTAAGGCCACCACTACCTTAAATTTTGAGCTAAGTTTTTGTTACAAAAATCGATT
>BMAW01041573.1:1012614-1052614 GCA_019974015.1 Nephila pilipes | reverse complement strand
AAAACAAAGAAAAGGTTATACATGTTCAGCTTTCCTCCTCAACGCTTGACAATGACTCAAATTACGAGGTGCGATATTCTCGTTTTTTTTTTAATGCGACATTAAAAATAAGCAAACCATTTTCTAAGCTCACACGTAATTGAATGTAAAAGTTTCTAGAATTGGATACATAGAGAGCTCGGGTGCTATCCTATTGCCTATAGTTCAAAATTACTACATCTGTCACCGATCATAAAATTATAACACATGGATCAATAGGTCCCGAGACTAACATTGAAAACAACATTTTTTTTGCAAAATTTTTTTTTTTATTCATCAACATAATCACCTTTTTGGGTGATGCAATCGTTCCAACGCTTTTCCAATTTTTCAATACCATGTTTATAAAAAAAATTATCTTTCGCTTCAAAATAAGTTTCAGTTTCAGCGATGACCTCCTCATTTGAGCCAAATCTTTTCCCCTGGAGCATTTTTTTAAGATCAGCAAAGAGCCAGTAGTCACTGGGGGCTAAATCTGGCGAGTATGGGGGGTGGGGAAGCAGATCAAAGCCCAATTCGTTCAATTTTGCCATTGTTTTCATCGACTTGTGGCAGGGTGCATTGTCTTGGTGAAAAAGGATTTTTTTTTTCTGCATGTGCGGTCGTTTTTTTGCGATTTCCTCCTTCAAACGCATCAGCAAGTCAATATAATAATCACTGTTGATCGATTTACCTTTTTCGAGGTAGTCAATGAAAATCACGCCATGCGTATCCCAAAAAACTGACGCCATGACTTTGCCAGCTGACTGCTGCGTTTTCGGATGCTTCGGACGGCTTTCGAAGCTGTGCGCCACTCAGATGACTGCCGCTTCGACTCTGGAGTGTAGTGATGTATCCATGTTTCGTCCATGGTCACGTAACGACGCAAGAAATCTTTTTTGTTGCGAGTAAATAGCGATAAACAGCTTTCTGAATCATCGACTCGTTGCTGTTTTTGTTCCATCGAAAGCAATCGCGGCACCCACTTGGAAAAAACCTTTTTCATGCTCAATTTTTCATGAAGGATAGTAAATACACTTCCATATGATATCTGTGCCATCTCAGCAATCTCACGGAGCTTCACTTTACGATCTTTCATTATAATTTTTGTCACTTCACTCACATTTTCCGGTGTAATGGCTTCCACAGGTCTACCCGAGCGTTCCGCGTCATTTGTGTCGGTACGACCACGTTTAAACTCGGCAAACCACCGACAAATCGTTGCTTTTGATGGACAAGAGTCCGGGTTACATTTTTCAATCCATTGTTTCGCTTGCACGGTGTCTTTACCCATTAAAAAACAATGTTTTATCAGAACACGAAACTCGGTTTTTTCCATTTTTTAAACAAACTACAAAACGACTTTACTCCAACCTCGATAACTCAGCTGTTTCTGGTCCGATCGACTTAAAATTTTGACACGTTTCAAGCAAAGGTTCGTACTCTAGAAAGACCTGGTTACTGGTTTACTACGAGCGCCATCTCTGGGTTAGTCTCGGAACTTATTGATCCATGTGTTAAATCTAGAATGTTATAAAAGGAGTTCCCCGCTTGATATTGCCAACTTTCCGGATGTGCTATCGCGCATTACCTTTTACAATCACAATGCCATCCACATTTTCAACTATCTAACAGGTTTTATTTATTGAATTCGAATTTTCAAAAATTAATTATAAATTTTGAGACAAAAAATTTATTTCGTTTTTTCACGGCGTAAAGTTATGAAACTATGTTTAGAAATTAATTTGATTATGAAATGGGGACAGTTGAAATTTAAAACAAAAAACATTAACATTTAAAAAAAATGTTGTAATTAAAATTAAAAAAATTACCTTTCAATTAATCTTTTTCATCCAATATTCGATATTTCTTTAAAAAAGAAAAAGAAATGTGTTTCGAGGCTTTAAATGAAACGAAATTAAAGTGATCGACTCTTGATTGACATTGCTGATTTGTTGCTGATGTTTAAATTATATTTTAGCAGTTCGTTTCAGTTTGCGCAGACATTTAATATAGTAATGTAATTTAAAATTTTAAGTAGCATGTTTTAAAAACAACCCGTCGCCTATTAATAATTATTCAGATTTAATTACTTCTATTCTGCAGCCGTTTTTGACTGATAAACTATTTCTTACTGTGGTTTCCAGCTTAGTATACTTCGTGGCCAACAATCCCTCGGGGCTGGCCTTGTTTAGGTAAGTATGAGTTTCATGTCTCCGTGGTACCTTAGTTATTTTTTTTGTTTCCTATGGGGTTTACTGACTGGTCAACACGGGTGACCACCCCGTGATATCCTTGCGATCCTTCTCTATTTTCGACCCTCCTTGTCAATTTGAAACGTCTAGATCTCAGTTATACCTTGTTTGGCGCAGAATAGCCATATCTGGCTCTTGCGCCATTAAATTCTGGCCGCGGTAGTAGCCTAGTGGTCATGGTCGCGGACTCGCTGCCGGCGATTTTTCGTTGAGTCTCAGGTTTTAGCCTTGATACCACTAAAGACCTGCCGTTTAGCCGGGGCTGATGCACTTGAAATCGGTCGGGGTCCAAGTGTTGTACTCACAGTGTGACATTAATAAAACCAAAAGGCATTAAACTCTACCATCACTCACTGTCAAACGATGTTAACATTCAGTGAATCATCATTTTGTATTTCTTTAAATATAATTTTCTTTAAAAAAAATCCATTACATTGATAAATTAGCTTTAAGAAATTTTACAATTAAATAATAACAAATTGGTAATGAGATTTCTCTTATTATTTCATAACGTATCAGTTAAGATTTTGTAAGGAAGAGAAGTAAAACCACATCAAAGGACCAAATTAAATCCTAATTTATTTAACCCATGTGTGATTCTATAAAGATCTTTAACCTCTTTCTTCCTAATAGAGGAATCAAAAAATTTATGAAAAGTTTCACGGATCAAAATTTCACTGAGAAAAAAATAAACTGTAATCAATCTATTTGCCAACATATTGGTACAGATAATTTTCTGTCGCATATCAATAGGTTAACCATGTGACAGATTTTTAAAAATAGTTTGATTTATCTTACGTGACTATCCTGTCACACGAGCTTACATGTCCTCAAAAAAATTCTCCACTTTTCTCACGCCTTTATGAAAATTATTTCGTAAATCTTAGGTATAAAAAAAAACGCGTGCGGCGTTCTGTAGTTTCATCTTTTGTGTGCATCGTAGAAAGACACGCAATGTTTGCATTCGTCTGTCTGTAAACATAAAGAATGACAGTGTGATAAGTGATTTATTCTCCCTGTACGCATTCTTACATCTAACCTGTTTCGTCATCAGTTGAGGAAGAAAAAAAAAGTAGGTGTGTGGGTGCAATAAGCGAGATCTGTGCCACTCTGGGGTCAGAGATCATACTGTGAAGTATCATGCTTCGTAGGTGCATGCTTTTTTTTATTTCCGTGCCAATTCTTTACTTATTCCGAAGGTAAAGAAAAATGTGGTGCGTTTTTGAATCCGATTCGTTTTCTGTAGAAAGTAACACTCGTAATTAGTAAGGTTGAAATAATTTTAATCCTTGCAAATCAATTGAATGTGGATCTAGTGGAAAGTTGCGGCCAGGTTTCTCATATAAAAAAACATAGGGTTATTCAAAATGATTTTGCAAAATTCCTTATATTCGAAAATGAAACGACACAGAATTATAAGTAATACATGAATACAAATGGGACCCTGTGGTGACCTGGAATTACAGAATAATCCCACTGTAGCTCATGCATGTCGTAAGAGGCGACTAAAATGGGTCCCCAGCGTCTGGGGGTATAGCCGGGCACCCTTGCCCCTGGGGATTATATCAGGGGACCTCAGGGACTTGCCTTCTTTAGGTAAGTACGGGCATCATGACCCCGAGGCACCCTAGTGATCTTTTTCTTTCCCATGGGGTTTACTGTCTTTGGTAAACGCGGGTGACGTACTCCCGGGATACCCTAGCGATCCTTCTCTATTTTCAACCCTCCTTCTTGTCAACCACTTTTTAACTTTTTTTCAACTTCACGTCTAGACCACAGTTTCATCTTGTTTGGCGTAGCATAGCCATATCTGGCTCTTGCGCCAATAAACTTTACATTCACTCACTCACTCACTCTTGTCAACCAATTTGTGTCTTTTCCATTTTTTTTTTTTTTTCCCCACGTCTAGACCACAGTTAAATCATTTTTGGCGCAACATAGCCATATCTGGCTCTTGCGTCAATAAACTTTATCTTCTCACTTGCAACTTTTTGACGACTAATCTATTTTCATAGTTTTAACGTCTCGATCACAGTTTTGTTTGGGATCACCTTGGGGGCCGCGGTAGCCTAGTGGTCAAGGTCGTGGATAGCGGCTGGCGGTTTTCGTTCAGTCGCGGGTTCGATCCTTGGCCACCAAAGACCCGCCGTGTAGCCGGGGCTGATGCACGTTAAATCTGTTCGGGGTCCAAAGTCCTCCCGTTGGCGTGGTGTGGATGTTAGGAGAGGGGGGTGCCAGCTCAGGTGTCGTCCTCGTCACTTGACCGTGGTTCAAAATTACGAGGTCCGTCGCCAATAGCCCTCGTGTTGCTTCTAGTGCGACGTTAATAAAAACTAAACTAAACTTGGGATCACCTTGTTTGGCGCAGTATGGCCACATCTGGCTCTTGCGCCAATAAACTTAACTATCACTCACTCATGAATACAAATTGAAAAATGTGGAATATTTTACAAGTGTTATCTAACTCCCTTTAGTTACATGTGTAATATAAATTCGATGTGGGAATTCCTGCCCAACACGTTGTCAAGTGTCAGTGGTTAAGGAATTTACAGCAGCAAAAATCAGTTGTTTTAGTCGAAATTAATTTGTGGGTAATGGTGGAAAATGCACTTTTTCTTTTACAAATTTCCGAAGGAAAAAAAATCGCTTGAGGCCCATATGAGGTGACTTAGGTGACCAGCTATGTAGCATCATGTCATCTGGTCCACAGCAACCGATCTAACTGCGAGGTAGATCCGCGAAAGCTTCTAAAACAGATCTCGTAAAATTAGCTGCACGAAGAACACACGATGACCATCTATTGTCCGTAATTTAAAACCTCACTTTTTTTTTTTTTTTTTTTTTTTTTTTTTAGTTTTGTATTACTTATCATTCTGTGTCGTTTATTTTTGGAAATATGGAATTTTGAAATCGGAGGAATCATGTTGACACCTTGCATTTCAGGGTGTTTTGTGTATATGAAGTGAAATTATATAAATTTTAACGATACTGATGAAAAAGTTTCATAGAACTCGAATCGGAAAGTGTGTGTTATTTTTTCAAAATTTGTGCAATCGGCTTGCTATTAAATTAAGTTTACATGATGAAAAATTTAATAAAAAATAACAATATTTAAAAGGGTTTTTTTTTTTTTTTTTACTCGTATGTGGTTGTTTTGAAAATTAATATCGCTATTGAATTGCTGAAAGGCTATTGGCCATAAACACCTTGTAATACTGAATCAGACTCAATGGAGGACTATATCAGACGAAATTCCTTTTCGTCAAACTTCCGCATCATGCTACAAGAGGACCGCGTGGGTCAGTTAAATGCAATGTAACGTCGTGACCCCAGAATGCGTGGAATGAAGCAGTAACGTGAAGGGATCACACAGCTTAAGTAAAAATAATTCTTTATTTTACAAATCTATGGATTATATTCTAGTGAGGCGTTTCCGCCTGGTTTTTATTCGCACAAAGTCCGAACATATATAGCTACAATACCACCAATAGCTTAATATCAAATTCAGTTCGATTTTAGTTCTAAAATCGCAAGTGCAGGCAATAGTCTCCAACTTTTAGCTGGAATCCTCTCCCGGGCAGGAATCCCCTCTCCTCTTTCTCCCTTTTTTGAAACCTCGGGTAGGTCTGTCAAACGCTCCCCCCTTTGATTTATTTTCATTTTTGATTGAACTATCCAATCAAAGACAAACTCCGTTTTTGTCCCTCGTAACACCATTCACTCTTATCGGCCAATGTCAGTTTAACCCACGTGCTAGTAGATGTCGGCCGTCACACAGCTAGGCCCTAAATTCACATATATATCAATATCATGGGTCAACAATGCCTCACAAAGAGGATTCAATTCGGCCGCACCTGTGGAACAGAGTCAGATGCTCATGAATGTGGCTAACCCAAACCACCTGATTTTGCTCATTTATTGCTTTTAAGCTATAAACTTTTTATTATGACTTTGAATGGGAAGTTGGGAATAAAAGCGGGAATTCAATGCAAAAGTCTTTGGCGGGGATTATCTATAGCCTACGCTACAACAACAAATAACATGTATAGGAGTTCATCCCTCTTGAGAAATTTTTAGTACATATTGCAATGTACTCCAAATCTACAAACCTAGCAATACTTAATTTGTTCTTATTAATGAATGAATATCATTAATTATTACCAATGTTTGTAATGTAACATCTATCATTTTAAGTCTAAAAAGTACTTTATCGAATTTTTATTTTTCACATGTCTCATATGAGCTAATATGCGTTTTTAACCCAGAGTTAGAAAGCGGCATGGCATCTAATGGCTCACAGATTCAGTGTTTTTCT
Organism: Nephila pilipes; assembly: GCA_019974015.1. Classification (NCBI taxonomy): domain Eukaryota; kingdom Metazoa; phylum Arthropoda; class Arachnida; order Araneae; family Nephilidae; genus Nephila; species Nephila pilipes. The sequence goes on along the minus strand of BMAW01041573.1, from coordinate 1,046,026 downwards.
CTGTCACATGCAGTGGAACTAACGCGACCCTTCGTGTTGAGCAATAGAAAATGCTAAATGTTTAATGTATGGCGTAGAGGCATTCCAATTCATTTTAAAAATCATTTATTTTCAAATTTTACATGGTGCTCACAACTTCATTCAACACCGAAAAAAAAAAATTACAAAAAAAGTATTATTAATGTCGGCTCTTCGTATCCATTATATGCGTGCGCGTCTTCATGATGTCATTTGGATGCAGATTAAAATAAATTAAAAACGTAAAGGAAATGAGAAATCGGGTCGCACAAGTGTAATACGTAATTGTTTTTCAAAGCCCTCGCAGGATATGGTACAGTGTGTGAAGAATTACTCATATCGTCACTTGATAGAGGTTTAATACCGTGTTATCATTAAGGCTACCGGCTGTTTTGTTTTCGTGAACGTAACGTTAATCCTATGGAATTTCTACTACCGTCTTAAAATCTGTACTACTTTTTTTTTATCTATTTGAATACAAAAGAGTGTGTTCAAAACAGCAAAAAATGACGGAGGTTTTAGTGGAATTATGTTTTCTCCCCGATTTTGCATTCAAATAGATAAATAGTAAAGATTTGAGAGGACGGTTGTTGGAATTTCATAGGAATTAACATTATGTTCAAGAAATCTAAATGACTTTTAGACGGGAGCCTTAAATCCTAATTAAGTTGCCAACAACCATTTGTATGAAACAAGGTAATGCAAAGTATGGTAGACAGGTGTTGCACAAAAATTTGTAGAAATTGTAAATCCATTTGATTTCAAGAGACAGTACAATACGCAATATGTATTTATCAAAATTTAGCCTTTTATGAATTGACTCTACAAATATACTCGTATCTCTGTAATAATAATTAAACGCTCTTATTTTCTGCTTGTGTACAAGTCATATATACATAATAGGTAAATTGTTGTCTTTTGATTATTTATAATTTTATTACCTTTTAACTATTGCTTCGGTGGCTTATCTTCTTTAGGTAAGTACGTGAATCATGACCTTATTTTCCCCCTTGGGGGGGTCTTTGGTAAACAGAGGTGACACTCCTCCAGGATACCCTAACGATCCATCTCTATTTTACACACACCTCATTTTTGTCAACCAATTGTTACCTTTTTCTTTCTTTTTACTATTTAGACTTCAATTTAAACAAATTGTTTGGTGCAGCTTAGAACCATATTTTGCTCTTGCCCCATAAACCCTAACACTTACTCATCTTTTAACAATAAATATCACTCGTGTTAGTTAACAAATAATTAAAAAAAAAAAAGTATTCCTCCCCCACATTTTCTTATTATATGTGCTCCAAGAAAGATTAATTAGAAAGAAGAAGAAAAACTGTAAAATAATGCTCTTGTGCTATGCGATGCTCATTAAAACTTACGAAACCGAAACCTGTTATAAAATTCGGTAACGAGAAGGTTATTGAGTTATGTTAACTTCCCCCCCCCCCCCCTATCTATTCTGATATTTATAGCAACTTCTGAATCGATATCTTTCTCGAAGCACACACAACTATCGCCAGAAATGTTAAAGATTTCTCTGACTCATCCAGCGTGACTTCTGCCTGAGTATAAAACAACCTGTGAATATTGATTGACGTATATTGTTTGCAGTAGCTCGTTTATTTTGTTTGACTCCTTATCTAACATAATTTTCAAAAGCCCGCTTTGCTGCGATGAGAAAGGTCTTCAAAAAAGTAATGCGTGACCTACTCGATTGAAGTACAATTGAACCGATTTCGGAAGATGCGTTGATAAACAAACCGATGTGTGAGGCATTTGTTTTTGGATGGGAACGTGAGGTTTTTCGATAGTGTTGTACTTAAGTGAGTGGTTGGGAAATAATTGTAACGTTTTCTTCATCTTCAAAGAATTAATAAAGCATTATCAATGTTTTATTTAACCTACTTTTTTTTTTTTTTTTTTGCTGTTGAAAATTTACGAATTTGAATGTTTCTAGTTATTAAAAGGATCAAGTATGCGAGATTTTAAATTAAAATCGATAACGTTGCGGCTTCCATTGTATGAATCCGGATTTGTAAACTTTTATTTGGTTATAAACAGTTTTTAAATTAATTCTATCGTACCGAAATTTGAAAAACAATTGTGCAAAATGAAATCATAGCGAGATAAAAACATGGCAACGCTTTTTTTTTTTTTTTTTTTCAAAGTTTTGTTCGTTAGTTGTGTCACATCAAAAGCTTCCCTATACAATCTTTGAATGCTGAAATTATAAGCAATGAACTCGATAATACCTTGAGGGAAAATATTTAGTTTATGACTTTTGTGTGTGTGCGTGCGTGCGTGTGTGTGTGTGTTTTTTAGTTGACTGATATCGTCTCATCCCCTAAATGAACGAAAAACTTCATTTTAGGTGATTCGGGTAATTATTATTACTTTGTTTTTGCTCAAGAGACATCATAAATATTTTTTTTTTAATCTTCTACTTATTCTGTTTAATACTAATGCTTAAAGCTAATTTTTTTATTCTTTAGATTTTGGCAATGGTATTCCATATTTAACACCTTTTGTATCTCTTTTACATCAGCACAAAAACATTTGTTCATCTAAAATAAAAGATCAACTAATTATATACTCGAATGTTTTCTCATTACATATATAGAAATAAATTGAAAATCTTAGCGTTTATTTTCGTTTCGTTATAATGACAGAATTCTATAATATTTTCAACTGTATGAAAGGCTAAGAAAATGTTCCGGCATGCTTTCTTCCCATAACGTTTATCGATTCAGTATATCTTCAATCTAATCTAATGTTCACAATTTGACGTAAGCTCAGAATTACAGTAATGGTACCATAGTAGCGAAAGAGTGGTCATAGTCGCATACTCTCGGCTGGCGTTGTTTCCGTCGAGTCGCGGGTTCGAATCCTGGTGGCACTTTATATCCATCGTGTAGCGAGGCTGATGCACGTTTAGTTAGTCGAGGCTACTACAAGTCCAATTGGTGTGGTGTGGAAATTAGTAAAGGAAGGTACTGGCATAGGTGTGATCCTTGTCATTTGACAGAGGTTCAAAATTACGAGGTCTATCGCCAATAGCCCTCGTGCTACATCTCAGTACGACGTTTATAAACAATCGATCAAAAAAGTCCAGTGGTCACAGGCGGCGATGCTCGCGACTAGTCTTAATTCCATCAAAAACCAACATGGTGTATTTCACCTTGTGAAGGCATGTGATATCTGTATAGATTGACTGTGACTCAAAATTTCTAGGTCCACTCGTCAGTGGTCCTCTTGAAGAGATGTTAATTCAAACCAAACCTAAATTAGTGTGTATAAGGTAATTCCACTTGTGTGTATTATTTTCTTCCTCTTCACATACAATTTTCATACATTTAATAATATTGATTGAGCAATATACTTCCCGTCGCTACTTATGGCCTCATGCCAGAGTGATAGTAATTTGTAAATACCATTTTTGAAAAATGTCTTGTCTTTAGAAGCGAAGAACTTGAGTTGTGTTTGGTTCACATGTTTCAGTTTATTTATTCATTTTTTCCTTCAGAAAATTTTGCAGGTAGAGAAATAGAATGATAATCGGAGGGTTCTAGGTCTGGGTTATATGGTGAATGCGATCGAATTTCCTAGCCCAGCTCGGCGATTTTGTGAAGAATCGCCGAAGCAGCCTGTGATCCGGAATTATCGTGATGCAGTAAGATGTGCTTCTTATTGAACTTCGCCAGCATCTTTTCTTTGAATATTTTGCTTAAATCATCCATTTGCTGACAGCTTCTCTCTGAATGGAGCTTTATGTTACGTTTGAAAAGCTCGTAATGTATTGATCTTTGGACGTCTGGTTATATATGTAGCACTCTCTTCTTAAGGACCAAACTTGATTTAAAGGTAGAGGAGGCAGATTGTTCTGGCTCACAGTATGCCCTTTTCCTGCAATGTGTTTTGGTAGGTAATACACTTTTCATCACCGGTTATCATCTGGTCTGAACGAACTTTTTTTGGAGCAAGCAGAGAGGTGCAGATGACGACTCGATCAAGTAAATTTTTCTCACTTGTTTCATGAGACACCTATCTGGAATATTTATAGACCAATCCTAGTAGCGACAGAAATTATATTGCACAATTAATACTGTTTAAATGTATGAAAGATGTATTATTTTCTTTCATTTCACTAAAGGACTGAACTTTCCGCTAAACCTAATATAATGCCAATGCCCCTTGGCACAACTCGATCCGTGTGGTGACCGGGAATGACAAAATAGTCCCACCGTAGCTCATGCATGTCGTAAGAAGCGTCTGGGTATTATATCAAGGGACCTCAGGGGCTTGCCTTCTTCAGGTAAGTACGAGTATCATGACCCTGAGACACCCAGTGATCTTTTTCTTTCCCATGGGGTTTACTGTCTTTGGTAAGCACAGGTTACGCACTCCCGGGATACCCTAAAGATCCTTCTCTATTTTCGACCCTCCTTCTTGTCTTCCAATTTTTGTCTATTATTTCAATTTCTTCACGTCTAGACCACAGTTAAATCTTATTTGGTGCAGCATAGCCACATCTGGCTCTTGCGCCAAAAAACTTTTGCATTCACTCACTCACCTTTGCGCAACTCGTGTGCGACTTATTCAAACCAAACCAATTCGTATTGGACATGCCTTACACGTCTTTTGTTTCGGGAGAGTGCTTCCGGTTGTCTTGTCTCATATACAGTTCATCATATCTTCATTGTCATAATAATAATTCCATCTTTTTTAATTCATCTGTTTTAAACTTGCTTGACTTGTGACCCCCACTGCAACTTGTATCCGTTTTTATATAAAATTAGGTTTTTATATTATATTTAATATTTTAATTCTGATATATTTCTCAATATTGTTTTTTTTATATATATCATTTTATCTCAGTATGCTATTTATAAAAAAAACTTTTAAACAAATATTTTATGCAGCTTAGCCGGATTTAACTCTTGCGCCTTAAACCTCATTCGAACCGAACCAAATACATGGTACATCTTCCACAATGTTGCATCTTTCCTCTCCTCATAAAATCACTCCGTAATTTTATTTTATAAAATATTAATGATTTTTAATTTGCATTCATTATATCTCCTCATTTAGCTATTTACTCAAACGAAACAAGATTTTCACATCCGAGGTCTACTTACAACAGTTTTGTTCATTCTCGGTTTTTGTTGATTTGACCTGCATGTCCTGTTCGCGAGAGAATTGTTGTCCTAGCTCATCGCACTAGCAACGCAAGCAGAAAGCATAAAGCGAGTAATGCTTTTGTTGTGTAGCTGTTAGGAAAAAAGCATCGTCATCGCTTTAAATCGGAAGCTAGGAGAGGAAGAAAACCGTGAGCCACGTGAACCTTGACTTTCATTTTTTTTTTTTTTACCCCGTAGATAATTACGCGATCGAGAAGCGAAACAAAAGGCTGGCCAATGACATCCGTGTAGCACGGGTGGATAATGGTTTATGTCCACTGATCGCTTTTAGTGGGAATTCAGACGGTAAGTGTTAATGCTACTTAGCCATCGCTTCTCGCAGGAAGCGATTCGTCTTCGGAAAGATCAGTTTCCCCGAGAATAAGTATTGTGTTTCATGCTTGATCAAATAGATTTGATAAAATTTTAATTTGTCAGCTTGCCCGTTATGTTTACAAAAATTGCATTTCATGCATCATTGCTCAAAAAAGTTATTAAACCTCCTTCAAATTTAACACATTCCAGGATATGTAATTGACCTTTCTCTTGGAAAGTTTGCAATCATTTCTAAATAGTATTTAATTGTTTCTTTTCGTGTTTTTCTAGAAGTCATTGTACTTATTATGTACGCAGTGTAATACAAGAATAACATGAGTTTAGTTCTAAAAGTACGTAATTGATAAGAGATGAGTTTTTTTTATATATATTTTCAAAAATTACACTCGTGTGAGTGGAAATAAATCGGTTTAAAAAAAGAAATTTGCATTGTTAATGGATTGAAAAATATAATTATCGAGTCATGTTTTAAAAAATTCTGGAGTGGAATTCGAAATGTTAATTTTTATTTATTCTTAATTCATTAATAAATTTCAAATAGGGCAAATTATAAATGTGCTATGAAAACGTAATGCAAGAAAATATTTTTAAAAGATGATAGGCTTGAATAAGTAAATGTGTTTATATTAAAGTATTTGCGTGATAAAATTTCTTTTTATTGCAATAATTTATTTAAGGCTGCCATTCTGCTGTATTATATTCAATCGTAATACACATACGATTGGTATTGGCAATGAAATAACTTTTATTTTTTAGCATTTATAAATAAAAAATGTTCATAATGTTTTTTTATATATATATTTCTTCCGATAGCATTTAAATGTTATCACAAAAATAACCTTGAGGTTGACAAATACAAAAAAAAAAAAAAAAAAAAAAATGCTTTCGTCTTCTTTACGTATTATCCATCTTTTTTAAAAACGTGTCCTTTTAATTTGATCGTTGCATGTTATTTTCGTGAATTTTCCTTCATTGATTTTATTGATTAGGAGAGAGTACTCATAATTCTCTCCCTCCTGTGAGAGATTTTCGGAATGGACACTTGTATTTACGAATTGTGATCGGTATTTGTTGATATGAATTCCTTAAGAGATATGAGTATTAAAAATTCGTTTTTCGAATGACGACTCTTCAATAGCAATATAATGTTTCTAATACATAGTGCTAACTCATATTCTATTTTGTCTGCATGAATTTGCAGATGATAGAATATGAACAGCGTGAGAAGGGTCTCGTTTTGTTCTGTTGACACACAAATACACCTAATTTGCTGGATGTTTGTGTTTTATTGCTTATTATTAAAATAAGAGGGTAGTTAATAATTCTCTTGAAATAAATGAGAAAAATTTAATGAAATATACTTCTCTAGAATTAATTAGATTAATTTTTGGTAAGAGGTTATTTTCAAGATCTCGTGGTCAGTGAGATTAGCTGTACGTGCAACCATATAGCTCGTATTTTTTTAGGGTAAAAAAAAATTCCTTGTCTAAGTGATAACGGTAATAATTGAAAATATTGTCGAAAGAGTTTCAACTTCAACAAAGGACTTTTATATACAATCGTGGAAAAACTCTGAAAATACAGACGCACACACAGAATACCCGGAAAATGATACAAAATTTAATTCATAAACAACTTTGATTTATCTGTTTAAAAAACATTATTTTCTGAAAGAGAATGGGAGGAAACGTATATTCGAATCTACTGGACTTGAAGCGTGCATCAGCCTCATTATGCCTAATCTTTTTTTTTTCCCCCATTTTAAACCGTATGAATGTTTAAAATGACCATTCTGCATTTTATGATATCTCTGGACATACATCGTTGACGATGCGCGAAGTACTTTTATAGATTGTCCTTTCTTTGACTCCTTTTCATTGTTGCAGCTCTTATGGATAGGAGTTTAAATCCTCGTTTTAAAGACGATAAGCTAAGGTTATTTATTATTCTTGAAGCTACCGTAGTATGTTCGTGTTCTTATTGGGCAACTTTGCTTGTTAATCCTTTTCGGAACGCAAAGCTTCAGTCATCTTCGTTGTCTGGTTATCCTTTTATCCACTGAAGTTTGCTCCGCTGGGCTCTTTCAGAACCGAGGCCACTCTACAGACATGCGCCCGTTGGGCCGTCAAAAGGAAGTTCACGGAAGAAATTTGTTTAAAAATTTTACCTTCACTTATTATTTTAAAAGATTGGCTATTGAAGAAAAGAATTGGGAATTGTTTTCTATTCGTTGCGACTATTGGATTTTCCAAAATTTCGCGCTTGTCAAAATAGTAGATCAAGCTCATTTGTTAATTGTATTGTTTTCTCTCTCTGCCTCATCTTAAATGATGTTTGCTTTCTGAATTTTTTTTTTTTTTTTTTTTTTTTTACATCTTGTATAGATTTATGCATTTCCTTGGTAGTATTTTTCAAATGTGTAAAATCTACTCATGTTGGAATAATATTCGTCTTAAATTAAAATTGAATAAAACTCAATCTTAAACGGTCATTTTGCTAATAAAATGTTTTGTTTCTTAATGTATTCATTACTAAAAATATATACAGGGTTTTTCCCCCCGTCTTTTTATCATTTAAAATGTAAACTTTAAATTGAATTTTGTTCAAACAAGGAAAAATTGTGGAAATCTCTTTAGAAAGGATTACTTTTCATTTTAGTACGATAGATTTTTATAGGGTTGTTATTTTTTGCAGTAAATCTATATCAATACTAGTTCATCTTCATTATATATAGCATCTTATACGGTGTCCGTACTTGGTAATCATTTGCATGGTCATTAAATTCTTAGTTGACGATGTAGGAGCTGGGTTCTGGATCTCGTCGTTGCTCAGTGTATTCTGTTGTTCTGAAGAACCCTTCCGATCTGTCTATTTCTGCCCGATACAAAGGTCCCTTATTCACAACAAATACGCCTTGTAATTCCAACTCTGGTCTAATAATGAGGTCTGAGTGAATTACCTGAGCTGGTAATTCACTCTCCATGTCCTCGCCGGCCGCGGTAGCCTAGTGGCCATGGTTTCGAATTCGTGACCGGCGGTTTTCGTTCAATCGCGGGTTCGATCCTTGGCCGCTAAAGACCCGCCGTGTAACCGGGGATGATGCACGTTAAATCTGTCGGGGCCCAAAGTCCTCCCGTTGGCGTGGTGTGGATGTTAGGAGAGGGGTGTGCCAGCTCAGGTGTCGTCCTGGTCACTTGACCGAGGTTCAAAATTACGAGGTCCGTCGCCAATAGCCCTCGTGTTGCTTCTAGTGCGACGTTAATAAAAACTAATCCATGTCCTCGCCAATTGCGCCCTCAGGGGCTAACCTTTTTCAGGTAAACACAGAAATAACTTACCTGAGGCACCCTAGTGATCTTTTCCGTTCTCGTGGGGTTTACTGTCTTAGGTAAACAGGTGTGACGCGCGATCCCTAGCGATCCTTCTCTATTTTTGACCCTCCTGCATGCCAACCAATTTTTTTTTCAAACGTCTAGACCATAATTACTCTTTGTTTGGTGCAGTATAGCCATATCTGGTTCTTATGCCATTAAAAATCACACACACACACATTCACTCGCATGCTTGCCAATTGCGAAGGCTTTTCAGTTACGCCGTTCGTAAGAACTTGTCTTCTTTTAACAGATAAGCCAAATTTAATATAATTTAGGAGTTGCATAAATTTAAAAAATTTTAAATCTTTAAAATTAGTCTGAAGGTTAATGTGATGAGAATTTTCAATTTGAGCTGCATAGCTTTGCTTAGATTGTAGTGAATGGCGGAGCCACTCTCTGTGATACAGATATTTGCGGCTTGCTGCACGCAAAATGAAATTAGGCTTCATATGACCATAATGGAGAGTGAAGTACCTGCTCAAATGGAGTCCTCTTCACTTGAACGTGGTTTAAAATTACGAGGTCAGTCCCAACAGCCCTCGTGTTGCTTCTGAGTGCGACGTTCATAAACAATCACAATACAAGGTTAGTCGCCTACAACTCTAATACGACGTTAAGTGGAACCCAAACAATTCTAGTCACATTTGTTTTTTCGAAAGTGAAGGAAATTAAAAATCAATTGTTTTATAGGAAACTTCTTCAAAAAGTCTGTGCCAGATAAAAATTTGTTAAAGCTTGAAACAAAATAAGTGTATTGACGAAGTTTTTTGTGTTGTTTCAATTAGAAAAGCCTGGATATTCAAAATTTGACTTTCGTAAAATTTTACATGATTAAAATACATATTTTTTCGAATCATTAATTTTAAATGATCAACTAAACTCAATTTTTTTACTCGTAGTCAAACCAATTAAAGATTTTAAAATAATCTGGATTTTAGATTAATTTGAGAATTCGAAAATATTTAAAAATTGTGTTTGTTGAATTCATTAAGCTATTGGCTTATGGGGTTTATTTGTCATGATCAATGCGTTTAATATTATTTATTCTCATAATTATATTCATCCATCTTTACGTCCTATCTTTTTTCAGTACTGTTTCATTCTACTGTTATGTTTTTCAAACCAAATTCGATTCTGTAAAAAGGAATTCGAAATGCGAGAAAGAATGAAGACTGCATATTTTTAACGGCGCCAATTGCTGCTTGCGTGAATGCAGATAGAGAAAAAAAAAATATGCAGCACAGTGTGTGTCTTTGTGTAATCCTAATAAGGCATTTATAATTTGTATCAAATTTAATAAACCAAATCTAATAATATAAAGGAGATAGTAAAAACGTGCATTTGGTAAAACTCATAACTACTTTGAATATTAGTTACAAATTTATTTAATCTTAACCAAACTTAAACAATCGTTGTGTCGATAAAATACTTTGTTTAAAAAGCATTCTAAATGCAAATAGAGCCAGAATAGTTGCTTAATTTTTAATTGTAGTCGATAATCAAGTAAATGTATTATTTTGGTCGATTTAAGGCTCCCGTCTAGCCGCCATTTTGATTTCATCAGCTTAATGTTAATCCTATGGAATTTTGACTTTAATTCTCACATCTTTATTATTTAATCTATTTGAATGCAATAAAGTGCAAAAAATATTCAATGCTTCTGTGGAATTACTTTTTTCCTTCGATTCTTAAAAATGTTTTTATTCTTATTTTAATGATTCATTTCAGAGTTTTCCGGTCTTTAAAGAATATTTTTAAAAATCGGAGGGGAAAAGTAATTCCACAGAAGCATTCATTATTTTTTGCTTTTTCAGATGCACTTTATTGCATTCAAATAGATCGAATAGTAAAGGTATGAGAATTAAAGTCGAAATTCCATAAGATTAACATTATGTCCACGAAATCAAAATGGCGACTAGACGGGAGCCTTAAAGATGAATAAAAGTATTATATAAAAAGTTGAATAATTTTACGGAGTTAAATTAAAATATTTTACTCCGTAAAATTCATCCAAAATACTGCACCTGATGAAATTTGAGGCTATAGAAACCTCTCTTTAGCTTTTTTTTTTTTTTTTTTTTTTTTGGTACTAGAACACAAAGTAAAATCAGAGCTATTATTTCATTTGTAATTTCCGTGACACACACAACCTATCTTAATTTTATTCGAGCAACAGGGTTTACAATTAAGTGGATACTTTTAAAATGCGTAAATGATAAGCATTTGTCCTTTTTATCTAGTCATTCTAAAAAGTAGCGGGATTCTATTTTACTGTGTACTCCATTCTAATAATCAGAAGAATCGAAGTTTCATATCGCTCCCTATCATAAAAAAAAAATTGATGTGAAACTCCAGCGTACAATATATATCTTAATATTTCGGGGTGGGGGGGGGATTTCTGAAATTTGTGAAAAGTCTGTGATCGATGTTAAAAAATTGTACATAAAAAGTATAAAAATTGTATAAAACAGGCTAAGGAACGCGTAATAGTTAAGTAAACGACGTGTTTTCAGCAACAAAAAAAAAATGTTTTATTTAGATTTTGTAGTAGTCACGGCCAACAGTGTTTGTGTGGAAAACTAGTTCTTTTTTACATTAAAAAATAATTTAAATAAAATAAAATAAAATATAGAGGTTGCAAATGTACAGATTTATTTCTTCGGTACGCAAAAGTTATTCAAGACGAATCTATAACAGGTAAAAGTAAGGCATTTAAAGTGTCTGGTGGCAAGTTTCTTGCAAAGATTAAATCTGTGAATTTTCCACATAGTAGTAGTACCTCTTGATAGTGGTATATTCCTTAATCCTATAAGTCTGTATAATAATTTAAAGGTATCTAATCGTACTTTAACGCTTTTGTTAAAATTCCTGTCTAGTACGATAGATATTTCTTTGAGGCCCTCACCGATAATTCCATAACACTGTATTACGTACACAAGTTTGTTGATATTCAATTGTTTAAAGCGTGACTTTTCCAAATAAGGCTCATATTAAGAATTAAACTTTGATTAATAGCTTTATTATCCAGAAATGTTCTTTATTTCGTTACATTATTTAATATCCTATCCAATGATATTTGATGAGTATCAAAGTTTTGATTATTATTTAAAAATTAGATTAAAGTAACCCGACGGCCTTCTAAAGTCAAGAATCAGAATCTGAATCGTGACTAAGCAGAGAAACCCTAAGAATATCAAATAAGGAAAATTTTCTATCTCGATTATTTTTAGTAATAATTAAAACTTAATGATTCAGCGAGTTACTTCAATCAAAGGCTTCCTGAAACAAAACAAAGCATTAATATGCTGAATAAATTTTATATAGGTATTTCGATTATTTCTTAATCATAATTAAAACTTTACGAGGGGGGGGGGCCCTCGTGTGAAATTAATTAGTGGGAAAAGCTCTCCAGCTTTATTTGTTAGAGCATGGAACAATTTTTGCGGGAAAAGGATAAACCTTAACTTTTTCGAACTTCAGCCCCTTTGTCAAGTTAATTGCAATATCTTTAATAAAAGTTTTAAAATTTTAACCATGTGTGTGTGTGTGTGTGTGTTTCAAATTATCCTGTTTTTATTACGTTGAGCTCATTGATCAACACTCCTCTCATTTATGAAAAAGGATAAATTCTTCGTCAAAAATATAGCGCAACAAAAATCTACTCTCTATTTTGTGTTATTTACATTATCTTTTTCTGTTGAACATTTTCGTCTTGATGTGTTTTTTAATTGTATTTTAAACAAATGTTTGGCGCAGCTTTGTCTCTAAATTAGACAGATTTTCTAATAAATAAATTAATGTAATTTTCAATAATTTGAAGCTCTGTAACAAAATTTAAATTGTACTCGCACATGCAAAATCAAATAAATTAGAATTCAGATTATATTTTTTTAAAGGCGATGTTTTGCTTGCAGTCAATCGGCGATAAATTAGTTTGTAAAATCTTTGTAGTTTGATTTATGATTTTCTTAAACGCCTCGAATTTAATCATGCATGATATATATTTACAATTAAACGTAATAGATTAATTCGTGTTAATCTAAATAATCCCTTAGAATGTTTTTGAATTAAAATTAAATCTTTTTTTAGAAGGGCCGCGGTAGCCTAGTGGTCAAGGTCGTGAACTAGCGGCCGGCTATTTTCGTTCAGTCGCGGGTTCGATCTTTGGCCGCCAAAGACCCACCGTGTAGCCGGGGCTGATGCACGCTAAATCTGTTCGGGGCTCAAAGTCCTCCCGTGGTGTGGATGTTAGGAGAGGGGGGTGCCAGCTCAGGTGTCGTCCTCGTCACTTGACCGTGGTTCAAAATTACGAGGTCCGTCGCCAACAGCCCTCGTGTTGCTTCTAGTGCGACATTAATAAAAACTAAACTAAAAACTAAATCTTTTTTAGAACTGACTGTGTAGATTGAAATGTGCTTGGGAATCTTCCATGCAAATGTATGGTCTTAAACTGGAATTACAACTGACTTAAGTATCTAATGCCTGCCATGTGATATTTAAATTTGAGTTATTCTTTGTGTATCCATTGCCGGGTTTTTTTTTTTTTTTTTTTTTTTTTTTTCCCTCCCTATGATAGATTTTTTTTGTAACAATCATTCTAAAATCATTCAACTTCGAATGAACTTCTGAAAAAAAATATTTTCTATTTCATGAATATTTCATTTCCTTGTAAAAATTGTTAAATTACTGGAATATATTAGAATTTGATTTTGACATATTTATCAAAAATGGGGCTATTTTGTAGATGAGTAAATAACTTCACTTATTTATTGAATCAAAATAGTTCGCTCGGAATTATTTGCCATCTTAACCTTGGTTTTAATGTTTGAAAATTTTACCTCAGGTATTTGTGCTATGTTTTTTAATATTTTTGATGTCTCTACTGATCCCATTATCGTGATACATTTGTTGTACTTTAATCACATAAATCTTTCTTTCAGAAACGAGACTTGGGAAGTGCTTTGTATGAGCAGGTGTATTATCATATAGATCTGACTGAAAAAGATTACTTTGGCTTGCAGTTTACAGATGCTAATCATGTGCAAGTAAGAGATACTTTCATGACTCTTTGATCATATTATTTTATGCAATTTTTTGTGGGGAAATAAAGATAAATCACACGATAATTTTTATTGAAAAACTTTTTATATTTTAATATACTGCCTAAATGTTTTTGATATATGAATGCATTTTTAAAATAATTAGTTAAAATTTAGTAAAAATGGGTCCCTTTAACAAAATTTTCTGAAATTCGTGTCTTATAAAGACAAATTTTCAATATTATTTTAAATAGTTCACATTTTTGTGATATTTATATAATTTTATTAAATAAATTTGTGATATCTTTAAATATCAGTTATTTTAACTTAAAAAAATGTTCTTCCTCAATCTCTCATGGATTGATCTAGATTGTAAACAAAAAAATATAATTGAATTTTTTTTTTATTATTTCTTCTACTGATTTTGAAGATATTACTAATATGGATTGGAGTAATTTAAAAATATATGTGTTCTGATTTGCATTCTTGTAAATGTTTATACATATGTGTTTGCCCATTTAGGTGTGCAAGAAAGTTAAGGCTGTTTATATTGAAGTATCCTCTTATTTAAACATTAAAACCTTTTTGTTGAAACAATTGTCATTTTCATCATATATTTAGAATCAGATTTTTTTTATTTTTATTTTACCTACTGAATAGCATAAATCTTAAAAATTGTTTATTTTATTCCAGCACTGGTTAGATCCTACAAAACTGATTAAGAAACAAGTCAAGAGTAAGTGCATTTTTTAAATGTTCTCTTAGAACCGAATTCTGGTTGTAACTTTAAAATATTTATTTTAATATATAATTTCTTTCTTAATTTAAAAATAAATTTAATTTGAAATTAAAAAGCTTGATTAGATTGATATAAATTGTAAGATTTTTTCGTGATTTTTAAACAAATTTGAGTTATTAATAAAATATTTATGCATTGGTTATATACTATTTACATTTATGTAGGGTTGTTTTTTTTTTTTTTGAGTAATTAATGCTTCTAATTTTCAATTTTTGAATACATTTTATTGTTCCATTAGTTGGACCTCCTTATACATTTCGTATTCGTGTGAAGTTTTATTCATCCGAGCCAAATTCTTTACGTGAAGAATTAACAAGGTAAAGTCATTTATCAGTTAATATCATATTTGATATCATCATGAAAAAATAAAAACTTCCTGCATAACCATTTTATTTTGTGAAAAATTTGTTTTTGTATTTAGGTATTTATTTTTCTTGCAACTGAAGCAAGATATTTTATCTGGCAAATTACCTATCGGATACCAAACTACTGTAGAGCTTTCTGCTTTTGCTTTACAGTGTAAGTAAATATTACTTCATATGTTTTTGAATGTTTTTAAGAAAATCGAGATTTGAATGAATAAATAGCTATTTAAATTTCTTGAGCTAGTAATAATTTTTAAGAACTTTAAAAGTAAATTTAAAAGATTCAGAGAACAATAACTTGAAAAGTAATGTTCTCAAAATAAATCATTTAGTTTTGTAATCTGCTAAGTTATTAATTTTATATTAATTTAAAGTTTGCCATGTTTTACTATGTAATTATTAATTCCTGTCTTAGAAATTTTTTTCAACCAATAAAATATTAATCTACGATTTTATAGAACATATTTTCTTTTAAAAATTTCATATTTTGCTTTCAGTTATTGTAATATTTTATTGACTCATATTTTATTGCATTTAAAGTTATCTGATAGCTTTTATATTTTATTGTAATATTTTTCTGTAATATATGTCAATTTTGGAGATTACATTTCTCATATTTTTATTAATTATATGCTAGCTTTCTTTAATATTTGCTAATATCTGTTGGAATTTTGTTAAATATAAGTGCTTATGGAAATCTTAGTTATATATTCATAAGGAATTTTAAAAAAAAAAATGTTTAATTTCAAAGGATGTATAACGTTTGAAATTTTCAGACATATGTTTTTACAATCTTTCAATGTGTAAATGTTCACTAATTATATTACTTTCATTTCAGCTGAGCTTGGAGATTATGATCCTGCTCAACATACACCTGGCTTTGTTTCCGAGTTCCGTTTTGCCCCAGACCAAACTGAAGATATGGAAGTTGACATTTTAAACACTTATAAAACATACAAGTAAGCTAATTATGATATTGTACTACAATATATTTCCTATTTAACTTTGTGGTGTTTCTTTTTTATTTTTACATTATAATTTCACTGTATTAATGAAAATAAATGTTTTTAGCTTAAATACGTTGCTCATATTTCATTACTGATGAAATATTTTTTTTTAGTGAAAATGAATGTGTGTTACTCTTGTAATTGAATTACAAGAGTAACATAACAAAAAGCCAAAAACTGTTTTTCTTATGTTATCTTTTAAAGATATAAACATTTGCTTAATTTACTTGAGAATATGTAACCATGGGTAAATTAAAATAATTTATTGATTATTGACACAGTAGTTGCATTAGCAATTATAAAAATATTTGCATGTTATTGAGTTGTTTAGTTCAAAGAGTTAGAGTTTGATATATCTTATTGTCATATATTAATAATTAAAGAAAACATTTGAATAAAAACTGTTACTAACACAAATCTTTTATTTACACATATAAGGAAATGTAACATCATAGAGACGAAGAAGAATTTTAAGATTGTGGATCGACAAACCACTTTAGTTTCAATTAAAGAAACAGAAAAAAAAAAATTAGTATTCATTTCTCTTGAAGATAAAATTTTCATTTACTTGAACATTCAACTTGGGTAAATAACTTAAGCTTTCAATTTTGTATTGTATATAAGATATTGAATTTGCGTTACCTGGAACACTCACATTTTCGTATATAGATAAATGTCTTGAGTGATTTTTTTTTTAAATAAAATTTATATTCTGATTTCTATTTCTTATAAACTCTTTCAGAGGCCAAACTCCTGCACAAGCAGAACTTAACTATCTTAACAAAGCCAAATGGCTTGAAATGTATGGAGTGGATATGCACACAGTTCTGGTAAATATAATTTTGATTGAGTAAAAACAAGAATAAAAGAAAGTGTATTTGGAGATGTTTCTTTTTACATTAGTATTTGAAGGTACCAAATGATTTTATATTTCTTTTTCAGGGTAAAGATGGCAATGAATATTCTTTAGGTCTTACACCAACAGGAATTCTAGTCTTTGAAAATACAACTAAAATTGGTTTGTTTTTCTGGCCAAAAATTACCCGATTAGATTTCAAGTCAAAAAAACTAACTCTTATAGTTGTTGAAGATGACGATGAAGTAATAAAGTTTTCATTACTTATTTATACTTATTGCTTTGCTTTTATTTTCATAACTAATAAATGAGGAATTTTATTTATTAATTGTAATTTCTTATTTGTATTTAAATTGCAGGAAATTTAGAGATTTTTGGAGGTATTTGTTGTTTTAGGAGTAATATAGTTGATTTACTTTTTTTTAACCTTCTATTCCTCATCATGAAAAAGTTTTAAGATATTTTTAGTTTCCCTTCTTCTGTGAATGGTTTATATTAAAGTAGCCAAGAAAGTGAGTTAACTTCCTAAAACCAGAAGAAAAACTTACAAATGAAAGGTGAAAAAAATTCTGAATAACTTTTCTAAGAGAAAGTAAATCCTTTTTCAATGTATGTGATAATTATAGTTAAATTATGATTCAGAAAATATGTAGAATTGCCTTCTGTAGAAGAATATTCCTTAATTTTTTACTTGCTCTTAAGTTTATTTTTTAAAACTTCAAAACGATTAATGATCTCTTCAAAAATTTCCTGGGATGGTTATTAATTTCAACTTTAGAATTGCTTATTTTAAAAGCCACAGAATCAAAAAGCTATTAAAATAATGGAGATATTAATATCACATAGAACAGTACCTTTGAATCATTTAAGTTATGAAATTATGGATGTGAATAGAAAATTTATTGATTTTATAATATATAATTGAAGTACTTTCTAGGTTATAAGGTTTTTTAAATACTTTTTTCTCTTAATATATATTTAAGTACTTTCTTTTTCAAACAGAATTGAGAATGATGTAAATTTGAGATATTATTTTATCAAACTTTTTTATGTTAAAAGTAATTAATACAGTCTTACCATAATTAAAATAATTTTTTCCACATTTCTTAAAAAAAAGTTTTTTTCCCAAAAAGATGGAATTGAATTAACGGATATAATACACATTCTCCCTACAGTTAAATTATCTACTAAGATTTTTATGAAAAGTAATTTTTTAAGATATATTTTGATAATAAATGTGACATTTTAAAATATAATTTCCGAAACTTATTTTCTTTACTTTGCAAACAGGCTTATAATTTTAATTATTTCATCAATTTCACCAAAGATTAAAACATATTAAGTTGAAATGAAAGAATTTAAATTTGTGTTTTAAATTCAAATCATTTCATTGTTATTTTTTTCAACTTTTATTTTTTTTTGGTCTGAATCATTAATGCCTCATTCTGTTATAGGAATTGTTAAAAATTATTAAATTTCCTGAAAGGTGTTTAAAAGCTATTGTATTTAAAGGGGGAAATGATGTTTCTCTTCATTTGAATATCATTTTAAAAAAAGTAGGGAAGTGAACCTTGAGGTAATTAATTTGCCAGCTCTTCCCTCCCCCTATTTCTGCTTTTATATATTAACCACTCTTTCAAAAAGATGTTAACAAAATGTCATTTACTTTTTTTTAATATAAAAAGCATTTTTTCCCACATTTTTTATTTGATTTGATAGGATCATTTAAAGGACAGTTTATGTGCATTTAAAATTTGATTTAGCATTCTTAAAAATTCTTGATATTACTTATCAGTTTATTACCACACACTCAAAAAAATAGCATTAGTTTCATAATTTTTTTCTAAAAAGCAATGAATAATTGTGTTTAGAAACAACAGATAAGTTAATGAAATTTAATTAAATATTGTTTAGTAGTAATGAGTAAGATAAGAGAGATAGTTTACTTGGAAATTCAAACTTAAGGGGATCAATTAAATTTAGCATGTCATACTAACAAAAGATCAATCAGCAATTTTGAATTAATAGTTGTAAAATATTATTATAAATCTTTTTACCGTGTTATCAATTTTTTATTTGCTAATTATAGGGTCGAGAGCAAGAACATACCTTTGTGTTTAGATTACACAATCAAAAGGCATGCAAACATTTGTGGAAATGTGCAGTGGAACATCATGCATTCTTCCGATTAAAAGGGGCCCAAAAACCTCCAACAGGAAGGCAAAATTTCTTCCGAATGGGCTCAAGGTTTAGGTATAGGTATGTATGAAAAGATGCTTTGAGATAGAGAAAATATTTTTAATTTGCTCAACTTTATTATATATTACAGGTTCACTGAGAAATATTGAAGTAATTAATGATGTTTAGAAGTTTTGTAATATTACTGTCAAATGCAATCATTTTAATCATATAATTTTATTTTAACAATTAGTATTTTATTTTTCTGTTTTGAAAAAAAATGCTTCATTTTAAAGTGTTACTGTTTAAAAATAAAATTGTATTTATTTTTGAAATTTTAAATCTTGTTTAGTTTGGTTGATCTTTTATAAAAAAAAAAGTCAATGAAAAGTATTTTTCATGGGTATGGGCATGAAAATATTTATATTAAAGTATTCGAGTGTCAGTGGCATTTAATTAAATAATGCAAATTATCAAATTTTTATAATTGTTTTCTAATTAAGCTTTATTTTGTAATCATCCCAGCTCTTTTTCCTTGTTATAATGTGTTTATCATATCTGTTAAATGTTTTTAATGTGTTGTGTGTGTGTGTGATTGAGAGAGAGAATGTGTAATTTTTTTTTTTTTTTTTTTAATTATTTAAAGTTATAAAGCTGGAATAGTTGTCAATTTGTTGTGCTGCTTTAATTCAAGATTAATCTCAAGCTGGGTCCAAATTTAAGAATACTGTTTACAGAATTCCTTGAAGTAATCAATTAAAATCACTTTTCAGGAATTCTGTAACCAAGCATGGTTGCTTGATTCTCTTAGAATTACTTGTTTAAAAATATATGTTTTAGTAAAATCTAAATCAGGATGAAAATCAATAGAGTTCCAAAAGCCTCGTTATAAGATATTTTGCTGGAATGATAATGACTGTTAAAGGAATTATCCATGCATATTTCTTACTCAAACAGTTTATGATTAAATTGGAAGTATTTTTGCTACCTACACATTTGAATTTTTAAATAATGTCTGTTGTTATATCAGATCTGTATTTATTCACTCGTGTTTAAAACTTGCTTTGTATTGTTTTATAGTGGTAAAACGGAATATCAAACAACTCAGAATAGAGCTCGTAGAACTGTTCAGTTTGATCGTCGACCAAGTCAAAGATACTCTCGTCGTCCTACTCATGATCGTAGGCGAGATCGGGAAAGAGATAGAGAAATTACAGATGCTCTTGCAGAAGCTTTAAGAAATGAAGACAGAGGTCTAAGGTACTTTTTTTCTTGTTATTGTTACATTTATATAAAATAATAGATTATACAATTATTTCCTTGTAATGTTGGCTTTTAACCATTTAATTATCAGTATGTGAAAGAATGTGCTTGTTACATATAAATACATTTCATATTTATGTAAATAAGTATACTAAGCTCCACATATATTGAGACTTTTTATAAGAAGTAAAATGATCTTGATAAATTTTCCTAATTATCTTCAAAAGTCATCATGAAGTTTTTCATTAATAGAAACTATCAAAAACAAAATAGATATATTTCTAGGTCAACTGAATTTCATGTTTATTAATGTATAAGTTTAAAATTGGGAAAATTACCGCATAGAGAAAGAAAGAACAAGTACTTTCCAATTTATTTTTTTGTAGAACTACGTCTTTGAAAATGATTTTAGTTTAATTTCAATATGTAATATTAATACCTATAGTGCACTTCCTGTACCTCCACCAGCAGTGGATACAATAAAAAGTGACATTGATGCTTCTACCAAGCCAGTGACAGCTCAACCATCTTCTGTTGTGGAAGAAACAGTGTTGGAGCCATCCACCTCTACAGATTTGAAAAACTCTGTTCCTGTATCTAATGGTATGGTTAAAGAGTCAGCTGAAGATCGCTTAGATAATTTGATTAAATCATTGACCAAAGGAAAACCATCAGTTGAAAGTGCAGAAATAAATAATGAGTTGACATCCTTGGCAGTTAAAAAGAAAGAATTAAATGAATCTGCAGAAGCAGCAGGTATCATCCTTTATTTAAATCCTTATTCATTCTTTCTTTCAAATTTACTGTAAAAAAATAGTAGCATAACTGCTTACTTATATTCTTATTATATAATGAAATTTTATTTTTTTAATTCACGAAACAGTTTTAATTCTATACTAATGCATGAAATTGCATGTAAAATTATTGTATATGCTTTTGTGTATTATTTTTGCTGTGGATTTTGTTGCTTTTATTCTCTTTGAAAAATAAAAATCTCTAAATTTTATTCTCAATAAATTAAAAAAGTTCAATGTTCCAAAGATGTCTTATAAGACTGAAATTAAACCATATTTCAATAAAAAATTTATAAATCTGTCTTGAGTTAAAAATATATTTAACTTTTTACATATTTAAACTTAAAATTCTAATTAAAATTGTTTAAAAAAATTTTCCATGTTTAAACAATGTAATACTTTGTTTCTGTTTATGTTTCTTAAGAAAAAAAGTGAAATATTTTTAAAAAAGTATACTGTGTTATTGCTTATTAAATAATAAAACTGACTTTTCAAATATTCATAACAATATGTAGTTACTAATACTTGATTTTATATTTATAAATATGTGTGTACACCTTTGAGCAAATTTACTGAAACAAACTCAAAAAATTGAGAAAACTAAGAAATGTGGTTTTTTTTATTTAAATTCATACAAAATTAAAAGTTTTTAATACATAATATGATTCCCTCAACTCTTTATTAACATTTGAACACAATTGGGCATGGATTCCACCAATTTTTTACAATCATTTATAATATTTGTATTCTTGTACTACATGTGAATTAGTGACACGATTAGCATCTCTATAGTTGTACAGTCCATATTTAATAGATGATTCTTGCATATAGCCCAAAGATTCACTATAAGGTTGATATCATTAGAGTTCCCAGGTCCATTCCAATGTCTCGGTTTGGTTCTCAGGCTTGAATTTCTTGATCATTTTTTTTTCACAAATAGCACAAATCTAAATCCTGTTAAAAAATCCCCGTTTCATCAAGATATTATTTCTTCAGCTATGGAACATTCTTTTTATCCAGAATAGTAATATATTGTTGAGAATGCATCATACCATCAACAGGCTGCAAAGAGCCAATCCCATTGTACCCAAAACAACACCAAAGGATCTTCTTTTGAGGGTGTTTTAACAAATTGATTAATGTGGCAATCTCGAATACTTTCACCTGGTGATCTATGCACATGTTGAGTTCCGTGGCTTTGGATGAAAAAATGGCTTTCATCATTAAATAGCTTTTTCCTCCAATTTTCAACTGTCTAATTCTTATATTTTAACACCCACAAGTAACACTTTTTCTTCATTGACTGGGTCAGATGCAGTTTCTTCAAAGGCCGATAGGCTGACCATTTAGCTGCAAGAAGATGCCTATAAACAGTAGATGAGCTAATGTTTATTCCATGCTCTTTTAAATCTCTGTTAAGTGCAGTGCTAGTCTTTGAAGTTAATTTTACATTGTATAAATAGAAAAGTGTCATCACTTGGCATGTTTTCTTTTTCAGACCACATATATTCGAAATCTCTCTTCAAGTCTTTGGCATATATTCAGAAAGAGTAACAATCTTTGTTTGCTTTTGCAATATCACATCCATCTCTGACAACTGTGAACTCTCAATTGATGTGATCATAGCTGGAGCTTTTATCTACAGAAGAGTTCCTGCGCATGCACTCTCGGAACCCTCTGATTTGTGGGAAATTGTTGCTAAGCAAAGGATTTATACACCCCACCCATATTTTAATGTGATTGTTGAAGAAAAATAGGAATGATTTTAAAATTCACAAAAAAAAAAGTTTGTTTCAATTAATTTGCACATGGGTGTATATGAAAAAAACATTTAAGTTCCAAAAATTGTGTTTATTTTTGTTGGATTTTACATAATCTGGAAATCTAATTCCTTTTCTAGAAATCGATGATGTATTACTTTGTAAAAAGGGTAAAGATGTGACTGTAGTTCCATCAACCTCTCTACAATCAGGAGTAGTTGGAATGAATAAAAAGGCAAATGCTTTGAAGAATAATCAAATAAAAGTGTCTGGGGGTGCAAAGCCAATTCCTGTTGATCAGATGAAATGTAACATTTTAAAAGCTAAAATGGATGAGGAAAGTAAAAAAGGTGGTGTTATTTGAATAGTAAATTAGAAAATTGTAAACTTTTACATTTCAGAGCATTTAAGATACTTTGTCTTCCTTGAATGGAAGAAAAATGGACTTCCTCAGTAACTGTGTATTAAAATATTAATTTTAAGTTTTCCTTTTTATACATTTATAATTTTAAATTTTATCTTTTCAGTTTCTATTGAAAAAGAGCCTTTAACGGTTGATTTAATTAAAGAAAATAAATTGCTGGTCGATATCGATTCTGACAAGTCAGCATTGCATCTGAATGGGTAATAATTAAATGCTTTTATTTGTGATAAGGAATAAAAGTTTTAAATATTTTGTGTAAAAGTGTGTATTCAAATTGTCTGATGCTGATGTAGAATTACATTATAAATTTTCAATTAGTTTTCTTTATTCTAATCGAATTAATGTATTAATTTCACATTAAGAAATGTATAAAGTATTTAAGTAATGAAATTTTCAAAATAACATAAAATTTCATCAAGACTTTTAACTTGGAAAATTAGGATATTTATTGAAATACTGATGGGAAAAAGTTAACTTTGAAATTCTGTTAGTTGTTTTTCTTGTGGTCTGTAATTTACTTTTCTTTTTCTTGTAAACTTTCCTATCTTATATATAAAATTGTATGTGTTTAATATTTTGGAAAAATATTCATGTGAAATTTTGATAATATATTTTATAAATTCATAAAATGTTAATAAAGGCAATCGTACATCTTTTAGTGAAAAGTTTCCTGAAGATTTGAAGCAGAATGGACGAGATGCTACACCTTTGTAAGTATACATATATATTTTATTTGAACTGATGGGAAATTTTTTGTTTGTAATTTTCTCTTACTTTTGGGATATTTTTAGGGAAGCAACTTCCAGGAAAGCAGGGATTGACAGTGAGCTTGTTGTAAGTTTTTGTAAAAAAATCTATTTTAGTTATAATTAGGATTGTGTTGATGGTTGTTTTTTCTTTGTGAACCTATTTAACTCTCTTTTGATTTCATTTCAAAAGAAATGTAATCTATTAAATTTTATAATGAAAATTTGATCTTTCCTAAAACTGTAAGTTGTCTTTTAAAAAGATATTGACCATTAAACTAAATAAATGCATATTTTTAAATAATGCATGCAGTGTTGTTCAGAAATGAAAACAATGACAAGAATCCAAAACATGGAATTACAATAAAAAAATATGTAAAATTAGAATTTTAAAAATGAAGTGTTTGTTAATACATTTAATTCATTGTAAACTTTTTAAGAAAAATATTTTCAAATGTGTTTAAATGTTTTAGATTTAATTTTATAAGAACATTCTTTTAATTAATTTCTAAATATCTTATGTAAAAAGGCAACAAAATTTTTTCAACATTACAAATCTGGAAAATATGTATAGTTTGAGTTATATTTTAGTAAATACTGTAACCAATTCCTTATATCTGTAAATTTAAACATGACTATTCATATTAAAAATTAAAAAGTTTTAAATATAGTATACATCTCTCAAATCATAGTTTTAAACATGTATTAATATTAAATTAACTGTATTTTTATTTTAGAATATATGTATAAATGTGATAAACATTATTATACATTCCATGTACATTAACTTCAATAGGTCAACCACCTTCCTAGAAAACCAACTCCGCCCCCGCGAAGTATTCCCTTGACTTCAGAGCCTCTGAAACAGGATTTACAACATGACGATTTTGTCCCACTAATACCTGTAAAAGCTCCTCTTCCTACTATAACTCCTACTTCTGCACCATCCTCACCAATAACTGAACAACCTGTTCAAACTAACGGTGCTTCTCTTAACTCTACTAATCCTCCGAAACTAACTCCTCATAAATCAGTTGAATTAACAAAACTTCTTGAGGATGCTGTACAACAAATAAAATCTATGCATTTGTCTACGGTTTCTGATACTAACAATGGTAAAAAGTCCCCACCATCTGATAATTCTTCTACTTTTAAAATACCTAATATGTCAGAAACTAATACTTCTAAAATTCCAAATACTGAGGAAGTCAAAAATGAAGATGCTAAAGAAATGTCTCGTGTGGTTACTGTAAGTTTAGTGTTTTATTCATATTGTATATTTGTTTATGTTTATTGTTCAAAATAAAAGTTCTGAAGGTAATAATTGCTTTATATACAAGAAACTTTTTTTTTTTTTTAAATTCCATTCAGTATTGTTTTCAAAATTTCTTTTAGTGATATTGATTTATGCTGATTCCATTGCTGATGTGTATTGTAATCATAGAAGGTACAATTTAAATTTTACTATTTTGAACAACTTGCATTAAAAATGTTAGTTGTTTGTTATCATGTGGATATTTCCCTCTTTGAATGGCAAACTCTTCAGTGAAAGCAAATTAATTTTTGTCTTAAAACTTTTATAGTTACTTTTAATGGTGAAAAAAAGTAATATTGAATTTTGTTGATTTTCTGGGATTGGAAAATTATTTCATAAGTGATCCATAATTTTTGGATGAGCAAAACTGGCTAAATATATTGAAATAATTCATATTTATAAATATATATATTGTAATAACAATTTTTTTATTGGATGAGTAGAAAAGGCACCAGAAGCCACAGTAGTAATAATTTCATCAGTACTGCTAAAGTCTTTCTTTTGATGAGAGAGATACCATTTTACATTCATTTAAAATAGATCAGCAGCACAATGTCAGCCAAAGCGAATGAGAGAGAATTTTACTTTGCTTCAAATTTATAAGGAGGGAGTTATTTAGATTATGTGGTGATCACACATGGTATAGAATGATGGGATTTTTCAGGGACTTTGGCTGAAGCCAAATAGTCTAGTAGGGACCATCCCTTACAAGTCTGAGATCTTGGGGAATGTTGATTCAGTGGATTTTATGAGCGTGTGATCACATAAATTGAAGGATAATTTGGAATTGAATCAGAAAATAAGGATGAACTCTTTACTAAAAATTGAAGAACAAGAAAAATTGAGAAATTAAAATTTTTCAGTAAAATTATGATATATATATAAAGATATATTCAATTTAAATCATAAAGAAATTCTTTTGTTGAGCATATTTCTTAAGTTTGAACTAGTAAATTGAATTAATTTATGAATGAAGTGAATTTAGTATTGCTTTAAATTCATACTTGTGATTTTTATTGACAAAATTAATCTTAAAAAATCATTGACTTGTCTTTGATATTTTTTCCCCCTTTATTACACATAACAAATCAACTTACTTTTGCAGGAAACATCGTTTGCAGGAGCTAACCCCATTACTCGATCTGTATCTTCAGCCAGCAATCGTGATATTTCTGTTCAGGCTATTATGCGAGTATCTTCAAATGCTTCTCAACTGTCACCTTGGCATGTAGACAGTAATAGCAATGGGATAGTATCTCCAGAAAATCCGACAGCTATTCGTCGTACTGTGATGACTACTGAACTTTAAAAAACAAATAACATTATGTATAAATGTTATGCTTGTATATTAAAGAATGTTTGCAAGGCTTATCTTTTAAAATAGTATGTTCTACACGTGTACCGTTTTTCATACCTGCAATTCAAATTCTATTTTTCAATTACAACTAAAATGGGCATTCATGAATCATTTGCTATTTTTTAATTTTATTATTGCTTTCATAATCATTATCATATTAAAAATTAATCAAGTAATGTCTTGTGTATTTTAAAAATCTAATCTTAGAATTTGTCATTCTTAAGAATGGTGTATATGCATTCGATTTTAACACGAATACTTTTTTTATTATTTTACTTACATTCAAATATAATTATGAGAATATGTGTATTTCTAACAATGTGTTATTTTTTTATTTGAAAATATCTTATAGTATTTTGCAATTCCTGTATATGTGATTTTATTCCGTCCATTTTTGATCTTGTTACTAGGCCCATATTTGTTTTTGGAATTTCAGTATATGTTAAAATTAAACTTCCATTAATTTATTTTTTCAATTCTAATTGATAAATCTTTTTAATTTTGTATTGAAAGTTTTGTTGTAAAGTTGGTATTTTAGCTAGATAATTTTTGTATTAAATTTATGAGCAGATTTTATCTTTCTTTTGCTGACTAGTATTAGCTCTAAAGTTAATTATTGTCTATATCTTGCTGCCGCCCAATGTTGGAAAAAGTGTTAAATGTTTTATGTAATACTATTTTTATCTTAACTTTTGCTATCTGTGATTTTATTCTCTTTTTTAAAAAATGTTAAGGATACAGAAAGAAAATTCATTCAATTCCAAATTCTTATTTTTTTAATTGATGATTTGTCTTCCATAAGAAAATATGACACACATTCCAAAACATACCTTTTTATTTTATGAACCTTTTTAACAAATGTATACATTTTTTAAAAGACTCTTCTCTGCTGAAATTTTAATCACATTTCACCATTTGCTATCCTTGTATTTGTTCATAGCAACTGAAGATATTTTTCACATTATATCGCATTAAAGAATTTTTTTATCTCGTAATTTTTTATTTATGTTTTGAATTAATATGTAAAAGAATCATTTTGTAAAACAATGAACTTTTGATTACACACTTTTTAATCACAATATGTTTATTTTTACATTGATAATTTGCTTGTTTTTCATTTATATTCATGTGGAATTCATTTTCTTTAGTAATATTTACCTATATATATTTGTAGTGATATGCATATTATTTTGAAATGATTGTGCCAAGTTGTTTGCCATACATAATTATGTTGAGTGTTTGTTCTCATTTTATGAATCGTCCACATTTGCTATGTAGTATTTGATAATCTCGGACTGTATGAGATGTTTTGTAAATTCTGTACTTTGTAAGTAGCTGTTAACTTTAGTTCTTTTGTATGAAACTCGGAAACATTCCTATTTGGAATAAAGATCACTTTAAATTTTTGTATTTTTCTTTTGTGTGTGTGTTAACATGTTTCTCAAAAATTATTGAAATGAATTGAGAGTGAAAATATGTTTAATTTCAAGAAAATGAACATTGAATATAACTTATTAATTGATAGGATATCACATTATATTTTGAATTTTGGCATTTTAAAGAATTTTTATCTGAGCAAAAGTTTTAAACAAAGTAATGTACACAACTTCCCTAAATAACATTGATATGAATTAAAAAATTATTGTAATGAGTCTGGAAAAAAATACATGTTGCAGAGTTATAAAATGATTAAACCTAAATTAGCCTCTAAATTTTTAAAAATTATTGGAAATTTGTTTTGTTAACTTGCTTTTAATTTAAGTGGCATGAATAAAAATTAAAAATAGCATTATGAAAGCTAATATGCAGTGAGACAAAGTAGTCTGGCTGCTACTGGATCTTGAATCCAGATTCCAAAATAACTGTTGTTTATAATAATCGTTACTATATACGTAGAGAGACAGAGAGTAATGCATTGAGAGGGATTTTATAATGGTAATAACAAATGTAAAAATAACTTTAATGCAAATTTAAGTAAAAGAAACTCAATCATGTACCATTGAAAATTCTAACTTTGGACGCTGAAATAAAGATGATAAACATATAAAGAATGTTTGTGAAATTCAACTTGCATACATTACATATTTTCATGTACTTCTAGAAAGTAAATGGAGAGGGTGCTCCCGAGTGTCTTTCTTGCCATGTCCCTTACTATATTCATCACATTTTAATTGACTGCCCGTTGTTTGATCATCATCATCATATTTTCTTTCATTCATCAGTTTTAAATCTATCTGACTTGGTGGGGGAAAACTTCCTCCATAACTTATTTGCTTTTTTTAAAAAACATTGATCTTTTACTCGAAATTTGAAGTTTTAACTTTTTTAACAATTTTTATTACCTTGTGTGTGTTTTATGTTTTTAAAATCATGTTAATTTAAATTAATTTAACAAATGTTTGGTGCAGCATAGCCTGCTTTGGCTCTTGTGCCATAAACCCCACAATCACTCACTTTAGAAAGTTGAACCTCTATTTTGTGCTGGGGCACAGGTCAAGAATTGAAATTTTATATGGTGGTCAAGTGAATTAATTCTGAAGGAAATTTGTTATTACTTCACTTATTTTCTTTTATAAGTTTTTGGGTTTTAAAGAAAGGTTATTTCAAATTCAGAATAAAAACCAATTTAGGGGCAAAAGAGTTTAGTTTCGTTTTCATGCATTACCTTTTGACCTTGGTTCCAGACAAATTTAAAAGATGATATATTTAAAATATTATATATACCAATAAAAAAATTTCATAATTTGCTGATTTATGGTTTATTTTCTTCAGTGCTTTTAAGTCTAAAAAAATTGTTTCGAATAATGAAATTGTGTCATATTTATTATAAGATAATGTTACATAAAGGATCAAACTAAGACCTGATAAAATTCCTATTGAATCCTGATGCTGTTTGTTGAACCAATTTAGTATTGGTATGTAATGGCTATGACATGTTTATCAATTTAGAAACATATAAAGCTAAAATTCTTTAATTATTCCAAACAAAATTTTTGATTTTCAAAATATTTCATGATTGAATAAAAGATTATTAGTTTAAAAGAATAAATTTACCAGTTGGAAAATTTTTGTACTGAGATCAATGGTGCAGATTTGCATTATGGACAAACAGGCAAATAAAGAAACACACACAATATTATTTTTCAACCTGATCCAAAAAATAAAAACTCCTGTTTTTATTCATTGATTTATTCTAAAATGATTTAGGACCATATATCAGTTTGCCACTGTCCTAACATATTTAACAGAGTGAAGTGAATAACTGCAGTCACTGGGTGTTCTAGAGATTAAAAAAAAGGGGTTTTTTTACAGATTTGCATTGCTTATATCAAAATGTATGATTTCAGATTACTAGTAAAAATATTTACAAATACTAAGGACTGGAAATAAAAAAAAATATTGGACAATCCTGCGAGGATTAAGAGTTCAGCATCTGTTGATAAAAGTTTCAGCTTGGACAAAGTGACTGTCAGAAAAATTTGTTCAGCTGGATATCAAGAAATAAATGAGTAATTAGCAAAACCAAATAAGCAACAAAAACTGAATAGATTTTCTGATATTATCAATACAGCAGAAAATTTCAGGAAGCAGTTCATTTGTTCAAACCATCAATCCTCATTCGATTCAATTAACCAATGCAATCTGTGTAGTGAGGGTACTGATTTTTTGTCCATCTCGTACTAAACAAATGAGTTTATTATCAACAAGTAGTGATGAATAATTAATATTTTTAATATAAAGGATTTACTCTTTCTTGAGGCAATATGTGTTCCCAATTTGTAGCTACTAATTAAAAGATATTTTTTATATTAAATTAAATATATATCAATGCAAGTTTAAAAACTTAAAATAGTTTAGTTTTATCAGTTTTTTTATGGCTTTTCGAATTAAATTTAAAGTTCATTTCATCTTTCATTGTCTTTGCATTACATGGAACACATTATTTAATAAATCGTATTTTTATGGGTTTTTGGAAGAACGTATTTACCATGTAAAACAAGAAGTATTCAGTAGATTTAATAAATTAAATTTGATGAAAGATATTTCCTTAAGTTTTTTTATATTTCGTTACTAAAAGAAATATTGGTGCTGTAATAGATTATACGAGTATAAATTTTAAAAAAGATGTGGAGACAGTTACAGAAGCTCAAGTATTAAGATCATGAGCTTCGTAGCTGGCGATGAAGGAGTCGAATTTACATTCCATTAAGACCCATCGGACAGGGTAATGTAGGTTACTACTCCCTTAATTGAGCTGCGTCTGAAAATCTTCACTGAGTGAAGAAAGGGAGATACCAGCTTAAGTATCCACATTCGTCATCTAATTTTTAGTTCGTCTTCATCATTAATTACAAAGTTCTTCGCTAGGACACGCCAGGATAGATCTGGTCCTGCGGCTGCAAAACTGCCTGAACCAAAAACGCATCAAATATATATATAGATAGGTCGAAGTAGAAAATAAATGAGTAAGCAAAATCAAATACAATAGGAATTGGCAGGCTTTTGAACATACCTTTATTTTGAAATGCACCACAGACTGGATTTAATTAGCTAATTTAAATTTAACTGGAGTGGATAGATTTCTGAGTATTTCTATGAGTAAACTGTGAGAGGCGCCGTATATAGAATTCAGCAAACTTTTCCCACCCACGTATAAGAGTCAGATTTAAAACAATGCTTTATTTTCACAACAACAGCCGGGAGTGAATACAGTTAGTTGCAAGTGTAGAAGATGTGGATAGGTGATTTTTAGTAGAAAAGTAGGTGTAATTTGGTAAAAATTTACAAAAAAATATTTAACTCACTCAAAGACTTTTTTTTTCCAACCTACTTCACTTTTTTTTACATATTAATGTTTAATTACGAATTTTTAAAAATTATTTAATCGATTTCAGTAAAACTTGTACGATATATCTTCAAAGAGTTTTGACATGGGCTTTGATAAAAGAACATGGTACTTTACCCCTCAAGGTCGGAAGACTTAAAATATATTCGAGAGTAAAGCGAATCTATGGGGGAACAAATTGTGCTTCCTTTTTAAAATTCTATATTATCTTCAATTTAATCTTAAGTTTAGTCTGCGACTCTCACATTCTTTCTAAAGATTTAATCCGTGTACAAAATAAAAGCAATTTTTAAGTGCAAATACGCCTTTTTTTTCCCTCTCAAAAATTTTCGCGAAAAAATGGGGTGGGCGGGATAATGAATATAGAATTGACTAGAATCTCTAGGTGTTCCAAGGGTGTGTCACCCGTGTTTACCAACAAAGACGGTAAATCCCATGAGAAAGAAAAAATATCACTAGGATACCTTGGTGTCACGATGCCGTAGGGCTTATGTGTGAGTGGAAACATAAGTAGGCTGATGCCAATTATTAGTGTTTCAACAAAAATGCTACTGTTTTCTCTCCCAAAGGTAAATTGTCAGATGTTGAGCAAGAATTCCGCAATACTATTTTCATTTTTTCTCGTAAATGTTGAAATTCTGTTTAAGTCCAGAATTGCTGACTAATTGAAAGAAATTGAATTTTCATGCTTTGTTACGGAGCATGTCGGCAATCTTTATTTTTGACACTTAATCGCTTGTTTCAGAGATTTGAAAAAAAATCAGTTCCCTATTCTCTTACTTAGTAGATGTGTGACTGTTGTTGCGTAGTTGATCGACTTTCAAATGTAAAAAAAAAACTAACAATTAATAACCTGGTCTTTCGGAGTAAATTAGAGGCCGCGGTAGCCTAGTGGTCAAGGTTTCGGATTCGTAGTCGGCGGTTTTCCTTCGGTCGCGGGTTTGACCCTTGGCCGCTAAAGACCTTTCGTGTAGCAGGGACTGATGCACGTTAAATCTGTCGGGGCCTATGTCCTCTCGTTGGATGGTGTGGTTGTTAGGAGAGGGGGGGTGCCAGCTTAAGTGTCCTCGTCACTTGACCGCGGTTCCAAATTATGAGTTCCGTCGCCAATAGCCCTCGTGTTGCTTCTAGTGTGATGTTAATATAAAAACTAAACTTCGGTGGAAATCTAATTTTTATTCTGAGACTCTCTAAGCAATATATATATACCTACATATGTGTGTGTGTAATGATTTCACAGTAAAATAATTTTCCCAATCTCTAGCTCAAAAATAAAGAGTTCATTCCAATTATCTGATCCAGTTCTTTCTCTGTTCTATTCAGTTCTCTATTCTCTTATATGGTAGTTGTGTAACTGTTGTTACGCAGATGATCGACTTTCAAATATACGAAAACTTCATACAGTTAATAACCTTGTTCTTTCGGAGTAAAATCTAATTTTTATTCTGAGATTCTAAAAGTTATATTATATTGTGTGTGTGTGCGCGCGCGCACGCATTACACACATATTAAAATCTTAATTTTCTAAGTTTTCCCTATCTCTAATTCAAAAGTGTTCATTCCTATAATTTGAACCAATTTCAAATTTTCCTTTATTTTGTGCAATCACGGGCTCATAGTCTGTTGAATCAATTTTCACATAGTCATAAATCTGCCGGGAATAATTCCTAGTAGACTGATAAACGTCATGGAAATCCCTTCATATATATATATATATATCTTGTTACGAACTTATATATATATCTTGTTACGAAC
>BMAW01041573.1:804497-1012604 GCA_019974015.1 Nephila pilipes | reverse complement strand
TATATATATATCTTGTTACGAACTTATATATATATCTTGTTACGAACTTATATATATATATGAAATGATCTTATATATATATATGAAATGATCTTATATATATATATACGAACCTGAGATGATGCTTTACTGCAACATTTCTATTGAAAATGAAAAGAGACATTTACAGAAATTTCATCTGTTACCAAGAAAAGCTTAAGCAATGATCAGGGACGTCTTAAGGCATGGGCCCAGGGCCTCACCTTTGAGGGGGCCTCGTCTCGTTCTCTGCTAAGCCTGAATAAGATCACGATCAGAATAATTTCAATAGTCAAATGTTATTCCCGGACATGGTTGGTTGAAGACAGTTACTTCTATATTAAATATTTCTATTTACAATGCTTGCTGAGAATCAGGAAAAATATTAGTTTTGTTTCTAAAGCGAGATATATTCAATCTTACTGATAAAAATGCTACTGTGGGAAGGACTGACACAGACATAACAGACACTCCTTCCAGTGACCTTTTATTTATTTGCTCACGAGTTTAGGATCGCTCATGAATGGACAAGAGATACACTTAACCCCCAACAGAAGTGACAAAAGCACATTCCCTATTTTATGACAGGCGTCAGGGCTAATAAAAAATGAGGTTTGAAATGACCCTTTTTTTTGTAGTATAATATCCAGTTTTAAAAATTCTGCTTTTTGGTAAATTTTCTCTCTCCCCCTCTGAAAAACATGAAATAATTCCTTAACTGCTTACAAAAATTATATATAAACATTTCAATTGACTCTTTAGAATATTTTTATATTGATTAATATGCATAAGTGCTCGCTTCTTCATTTTAAATGCATTATGATCTTCCAAAAGAAATATCGATGTGTATTGTAATTCAGAGAAATATTTTTATTTGCTTTTAATAAGGAAAGCGCTATTTGTTTTTTTTAAAAAAATTCAAATGACTCTCCTTCTTCATTATTATTGTAACGCAAATAAAAAAGATCATTTATGAAATTAATATATTACATTACTACAGATAGTAGAATTTTAAC
This sequence comes from Nephila pilipes, assembly GCA_019974015.1. Taxonomy (NCBI): domain Eukaryota; kingdom Metazoa; phylum Arthropoda; class Arachnida; order Araneae; family Nephilidae; genus Nephila; species Nephila pilipes. Next base: position 1,011,570 of record BMAW01041573.1, on the reverse strand, counting down.
ATAAATGTAGAAAAACAATCATATAACAGGGATCCTAGAGTACGATTTGATAATTAAATAAATAAATGATTGTACAACAAATTAATGTATTAAACATCAAAAATAGAGAAATTTTCGTCCAACACAATATTTTTAGTATATAAGACTTCTCACCAGAAGTATTCTATTTGCGTGTGTATGTTGAATCAGATTTTCCTGCAGAAAATTGAAATTTATTATATGTACATTAAGTTTAGACACCCTTTTATTTACAAACTAGTGAGCTAGTTTCTTCTTTTTTTTTTCCTTGAACAGAATAAAAAAAAATGCTATACATAGTTATGTGCATATTACGTGAAATATGGCGTAAGGATTTTTAGAACAGCGTATTTATTTATTTATTTTTAATAGCAAAATAAGAATTCTTTTTCAAATAACTCGTCCCCAAAACGTGTTATTTAAGAAAATCTATTAGTTATTTTTAGGACATTAAAAAAAGGGGAGCCATCATTTACTAAATTATTCATAATTTGTCATCTTGTACTGGTTCCAAAGCGGATTCCTAGCTATAACTGATCATTTATTTTAAATTTAACTGGTCATTTATTTTTTTAATAACAGATCATTTTATTTTAAAACTTCACTCTTGCGGAAAACGAGTACTCCAGTTAGTATTGATATAAAACCTTTAAGGCTTCCGTCGACACGACACCAAGAAATCCCGAGCGTAATGTTAATCCTATGAAGTTTCCTACTTTTCTATTTACATCTAGGGTATTGCTTTTAATTGCATGAAATAAATGCATTCGAATGAGCAAAAAAAAAATGTTTCTCTGGTTTTCGATTTTTTTTAAAAAAGTTTGCAAGTATTTTTAAATATTTTCACGAGCATGGATTGCTTAATTAATGATGAATTACAGGCAGCAGATACTTGACTTTCTGCTAAAAAAATTAATAATTAAGATGAATGAATTAGAAGCTACTTTTTTAAAATTATCCTTTGGAATGACATTTCGACACGTATTGACAAAATAAATCTATTTTTCCACAGTAAAAATATGGATTTGTCGAAAGGTGTAAAATTATTAAAATCGTTAATGATATATATAAAAACCAAAAGAGACTCTTGAATATTATGAGTCAAAAGCCAAGAAAGTGTCTTTTATAAAGGAGTATCAAGGTGTTCACAAGCGTGTAAGATAACACAGTGTTAGGGTAACTTTTCTTGGAGGAAATTGAGACATTGACACAACGTTTGAAAACAGCCACAGCCAGAAATTTAAAATAGAAACCATTTTACCAATAATCGACTCTCTAATTTGCAATACACAAATGCTTAGTAAAAAAAAATATGAGGAGCTTTTGAAATGTTTGGATTTTTTGAAAATAATTCTGATTTGGATGAGACAGAAATTAAAATAGCATGCGAGAAAATATCAAAATTTTACGATAAAGACATATTAGTGGAGATGAACTGCACTTGAAATGTCAACATTTCAAGTTATATAAGATTATTGATTGCTAAAAGCTGAAGAAAAAGCAAAGAGAAGAAATGAGGAAAAAAATAGATTAATAAAAAATATAATTCCAAAAATGCAGATGAAGATGAAGAACAGTTGTTGGATGAAGGGACTGGAATTCGAATCAACACACTCTATACATACAAGTATAATGAAAGACTATTCACAGTGTTTTCTAATATCTAATACTGAAATAATAACGAGAATTTTCTTATCAATGAAGATCGCTAACGCGAGTGGTGAGAGTTCATTTTCAAAGCTCAAACTTGTCAAAAATTGATTAAAAAATCGTATGACTCAATCACATTTGAATAATTTAAGCTCGATGAATATTGAAAATGCAATATTATTAAGAATTGATTTTGAAAACCTAATTAATTATTTTGCAAATTTAAAATGTAGAAAACGAATATACACATAAAACCTAAACAAAACTATGGATTGCTTTTATTGAACTGTACATGTATTTACACCAAATTAAATTAAAAGGTCGCAGATTGGGCCTATTGTTTTCATAATGGCCCAGGGCTCAAGAAGTCTTGAGACGTCCCTCGCAATGACCTCATAACCATGTCAACGAATTTGGCAATTTAGCGACAAATCGAAGATATCGTAAATTACTGGAATCTTGGCGAAATCTCGACTGGGAAGAAAGTTATGGACCTTTCTTGATTTTTTCCTGTGGCGTTACACCTGACCGAAGTGACCATATCAGGGAAAGATACGAAACCGGAGGAGATCGATCTGGACATCGATTGAAGTCAGTCGGCACTGGCTGAGAGAATCTGCCGAGGAGTTACCGGTAACATAGCCGAGTGAATATGTCAAAAGCAGCATATAATTTACTGGGAACTTTTGGAGATTGTCCTTGGAAGTGCAGGTTATTATTGTGGTGACTTTTCCGTTATGCGAAGCAGTAGTCCGATACAACTGTGACTATCTCTACAAGTGCTGTTTTGTACCTGAATCTGCGTCATTAATCCATGTGCTGTGTTCCATATTTGTGCTGTTGTTCAATCCAAGTGTTACAGCCTGTGTGTCATCTTGTCCTGAATAACGTGCCACATTTGCCGTTATCCACCGTATTGGACTCATTTTCCCTTGCACCATATACGGGAGAATTTTTGTAACAATAAATCAGCGCATGTATGTGTATATATATATATATATATGATTTATCATGTATTTGTTCTCATTATTTTACTCGACTGTCTTAAGCTCTGAGGAGCTTACCTTCTTTAGGTAGGTACGGGAATCATGACTCCTATGAACCCTAATGATCTATTCTTTTTTATGGGCTTAATATCAAACCCCAGGATATCCTAACGATCCTTCTCTAATTTCGACCCCCTTTCTTTGTCAACCAATTTTTACCTTTCCTTTTTTTTCAAACGTCTAGGTCATAGTACACCTTGTTTGGCACAGCATAGTCATACTTGGCTCTTAAACCATTAAACTCCACCATTCCTTGCCTTTTAACTAGTTTTTTCACTCATTTTAAAAGTAACTACTCTGATGCTATTTACTATTAGCGAAATCTTTCGTAATTTTGCATCATGGTCAAGTTGAAAATGGTATTTGACTTGGTAAGTCATTCTCAAACCGGGGAAACTTCACTTAGAGGGATTAAAGAGTTTTGTTTGTATTGTAATACTAGTGGCGAAGCGTAAGGGAGGCATAGGGGTTCATGATTCCGAGTGACACAGATTTTGGGAGTGGCTAAGAACTTCTCATTTTTTAAAATTTTCCTCACGCCATCTGCGGAAATTCGCGTCAGTACACTTCCCTACCTTCTACAAGCAGAGAGACAATAAACCGTCCAACTTCTAGTCGCAGAAAAACTCCAAATTTTTTCTACGTTTTATACTTACCCTCCCAACCAATCGGAATACTCTCTGGTGTTCTAGTTGAACTTGGAGAGGGACCCCCCCCCCAAAAAAAAAAAAAAAAAAATAAGCTCTCCTAACATAACTAGAGCTGCTGCTTCCTGATTGGACGTCTCATTTAACCCAATCTCCCCCACTCCAGACTGATTTCTTAAACAAAAATCTCAGTTAATATCTGCCCTTTTTTCTTGTAAATTTTCAAAAAACTAATTTTTTTTTATTTTTTATTGCCCTGGGCACATAGCAAAATTGGACTCTAACTTCAGACAGGAAATAAAAGCCCTGCAGTGTTAAGTGCTCCATAATGACCTCCACTACAATGTTCTTTGAAGAAACCAAGAAAGATTGGTTTGATTTTATTTACGTCGCACTAGAAGCAACACGAGGGCTTTTGGCGACGGACCTCGTATTTTGATTTTAGTTCAGTTTCGTTTTTTTTATTATTATTATTATTAACGCCACACTGGAAGCAACACGAGAGCTATTAGCGACGGACCTCGTAATTTTGAACCTCGATCAAGTGACGAGGACGATACCTGACATGGCACCCCCTTTTATAACTTCCACACCGCGTTAACGGGAGGATTTTGGGCCCCTACAGATTTAACGTGCATTAGCCTCGGCTACACGGCGGGTCTTTGATGGCATCAAGGCTCGAACCCATAACTCAACGAAAACCGCGAGTCCGATGCCTGACCTACTAGGCTGCAGCGGCCACGAAATCAAGATAGAAATTCACGATTTGATTAAAATATTACCTATCATGAAGCTAGTGACCATGATTCCAGGGCTAATATGGTCCATAATTCAGCTAACTTCCACACTATGCCTCTTAAAGACTTTTATTCAAGACTTCGACACCTTTAAGTATTTAATGATAAACAGCTTCCATCATTTCACTCAACAACCTTTGTAGATAACAAGACTTGAACACAAAACCTAGTAGTCACCAGTTATATGAGTAAATATATATCACTTTTTAAACAACTATTCTTTGAGACAAATTTTAGGCTTTTAATTATTTTACACATTTTAGCAGGTCAATATCAACAATTTTGTTTGTGAGAAATTGAGTAATACTGTACAGTAAGATTGATTCAATTCATTTTTTTTTAAAGAATAGCCCATTGAATGACAGTACATAAAAGAAATTCATACCATATAGAACAAACCTACTTGTTTATTAACATTTTGTTTCACATATTGAATAACAAACGTTTTACATTTAAAAAAACAGCACCAACTGAATAACAATTTCAATTATTTAGATATCAATAGCAAAACAGTCTTATATCCAAAGAAAAACATTCGTAAAAACTATAGCAGAAATTTTTTTCCCCCCTTCAAAAAAAATTACTTATGCTATAATTGAAATAACGAAGTAATTCACATTCAGTAAAATTAAAATAATTTTTAATCCTCATTTTATTATATTTATTTCAACTTAAAATTTTTTTTTTCCCATTCCTTAGCACATCCTATGGTTCAAATACGCTGAATGATTAACTATTTCACCAGAAAAAAAATACCAAAAAAAATGTTTATTGAAAATACTCTCATTTGCATAAAATTATAATATATAAATGCTATTTTAATGAAATAAGTATTAAAATAAAAAAATAACATTTAAAAGATAGCAATTTTAAACCTTAAACATAAATATATATATTAATAGAAATTTGAATAAAATTAAATAGAGAAGGATAGTTGCTAAATAACATAGAAGTAAAATAGATATTAATCATGAAAAACATCAGTTTTGCAATAAGTCAAATTTCTTAAAACAGAGAATGAACATTTTCATTTTCAAAATAATTCATTTCAAGCAAGTCTTTTGTAACTAGTTTTTTGGTATATTTTTATATAGTTCCAAAAAAAGAAGGAAAAAAAAAAAAAAAAGACTGTCATCAAAAGTAATTTTCCACACATCGTAAGTAGTGTGTTTGATAATTTAAAAAGAAATCAATAAAGAGTTTGGATATTAAAAAAAAAAAATTTAAGTTCAAGACATCAAAAGAAAATCACTGTATGAATGTTTAAATATCATTAGTTAGGAAATAGTGACTATAATTTGAAGAAATTTTACAGTTTTTCCAATTTGACATAAAATGGAATAATTTTTAAAATGAAAAGTGATAAGGAATAAATATATATCATATGTATATGATTTATTTAAACCTTTTAAAGCAACAGATATTTAGGAATAAAACAAAGATACTTGATGCATAGATTTACTTGTGATTCAATCTTTAATATCCTAAGATTTTGAAATTATGATAAACTAAAGTGTATTACAAAATTTATATATTGTACGAAAAATATATTTTCAGTTATTTTATTATTAATATCAATTAAAGAAAATACCCCAAAAATTTTGAAATATATCATTAAATTAATGTCAGTTAAAATTCTTCATTTAAAAACAAACAAAAATCTCCAAGTGGCATTTTATTCTTTATATTACATAAGATATTTTCAAATGTAATGGAATATGTAAATCCAAATAAAATGTATGTAAAATTACAAATTTAACATCAGATAAATTGAAATCTATCATCTCAATATCGCATAATATTAAACAAAATCCAATAAAATAATTATTACAAACATGACAAAAAAAAACTTTTACATAAACATCACTGTACAACTTATTTACAAAAAAAAAAAGAAAAGAAAGAAAGATAGAAAGAAAGAAAAGAGAGAGAGAGAGAGATTATCACAGAATCTAAAAAGTATACATGACAAAAAACATTGTCCCTTCCTCCCTAAAATGAATCATGCATTTCAAAACATAATGACATGTTCATAAATTTAAAAAAATGCAACTAAAACTTGACATATTCACATATACAAATAAACAAAAATCTATAAATAAATACTAAACTTACACATTTCACGAATAATCCATTTAATTTTCTTTTCACAAAAGCAAGTATAATCATTGACTTACAAATGACAGACTTCATGACTAAGAAGAAATTATAAAGACAATTACATTCTGAAAACTATAACAGTGTTAAAATGTTCAGAATGTAATGTTAGTAAATAAGAAGTTTAAAAAATTACACAAAATAAACAATGAGAGTTACAAACCAACCCGTTTTCTTATTAGTTGTCAAAAGTTATCTTCAACAGCAAGTCAATAATTACCTTGTAACACATGACTAAGCAAAATGATTAGGTGGGATTTCACATAAAAATATTTACTAGAACATCAGTAAATAATAAATAAAAATCATCCAATGATGTCTTTCTTCATAAAACATCAAAGGGAAAATAATCAGTGTTCCTTGTACATAAGCACTATTAATCTTAGTGTTTAAGGAAATGACTTAGGATAAAATAAAATGATTACAAAACTCTAATTTTGAAAAAGTAATATGAAACATGATATAACTTTTCCATTCTCTAGTAAAAGTTATTATAATTTGATTATTTTAACTATCTTACTGCCAAATTTAATATTCTTTGCATATCAATTAAATTATTAAAAGTTCTGCATTCTTACTTCTTCAATGAAAAAGAAAGTCAAGAAACAGTTCTTATTCCTTAAACTAAATACAAAATACTTGAGTATTAGTGTAAATGAAATAAATTTATAATGCATAAGATTTGCTTAACTCCTATGATTTTTTTTTAAATCTTTACGTATAAACAAGTTATATTAAACAAAAAGGATAAGTAGTTTGATTGATAATAGTGAGTAATAACACTATTTCAATAAAACAATAAAAAATAAAGATTGCAACTATTCAAATACGATTCTCCTTTGAATTCTAGGTTTTTTACATTATTTAATTCAATGCAGAAAACAACATCAGTTGTATATCACTGGAATAGAAGAAAAGCATACAGAAATATAAATGTTTATAATACAACTTCTTTTTTAATACTGGACATATAATTTCAAAAGCACGATTCTACACGTAACTTTACATCAGTTACAAAAAAATGACATTTTTATAAAAGACATCTACACAAATAATAAAAAACAACATGAGTTTTCAACACAAGCATGTATACAAAGTAAAATGAAAAATAAAAATGATTGCATCTCACTATTACATATTTCTATAAGAAAATTGCATTAAAATATATTCATATTCTCCCTTTCCTTCCTCTTCATATTCTTAAGTTCTTCATTTAAAGAATTCACTTTAATAATGCGCAATTTAATAAATTACGCTTTGTAAGATTCATTCAGCATGAGACTTGTTTTCACTGTCAGCAAAATCATTCTAAAAAATAATATATACATATTAGTTATTTCTGCTTACTTCATTTAAAGTTTTAAATCGACAAGTTTTCAAATTTAAATACAAATAATATTATTTCAATTAATAAAGATTATTGAAGCACATAAAAAGAATATAAACATACACCCAAAACTATTTAAATATTATTAAAAAAACATTTTTATAATCTTCCATTTGTCTGGTACAAAGTGCGCAGTACTATTATTTTAATAATATATTATCGCACATCAAAATTTTAATTAAAATGATACAAATAAACATTAAATAAAGTATTTTAAGATTATATATACTTCAATAGCTTTTAATGAAAATTTTGAAAAAATACTACTCACAACAGCTAATTGTTTCCCAATATTTGCCACAGTTATACCACCAGAAAACACAACATAGGGAAGCCAGGACCGCACATACGAAAATTCTCTTTCTGAGTAACTAAAAAGATTTTTTTTTTGTTTTTTAACTTTAACATTTGTGTTAAATACTTAATAAGCAGATAATTTGTTACTACTAATAAAATACAATATTTTTTTACATTTATTACAAGGTTTTTATATCTTGGCACAAAAATAATTCAACAATAAGCAAAATATTTAATGCAAATAGCATTGTAACAAAAATATGTAAGAAAGTCTTATTTTATCGAAATTACTTGCAATTATGATATTTTATTTTAATGCAACACCAAGAAGAATAAGTATACCAATATTATATAAGTATATAGAAATCTATGAAAATTCAATTTATTACAATTCAGCTTTAATAAAGTGACAAAGGAATTAAAGCCTTACTTCCATACTCTGTGATACACCAACACTTGTGTTACTAAAGTAGCCAAAATAGCAACTATAATACCCATTCCAAAACCTATAGGTGTTCTATCAACATACCACCACATGCCAATAGATATAACAGCAAGTGATAGAGCAAGTTGTAAATTGCTAGCAAAGTCAACTTTCTAATGATTTTAATTAAGGAAATGCAAATGTAAATATTTGACATAGATCATATATACAAGAGCTAGAAGTGTTATATCTTTTCAAAATAATTTTCTTTTTAAATAAATAATCTAAATTACATCTATAATTACATTTCAACACATTATTACATTATCTCTATTCAAAATTACATCATATAATTATACCTCAATTACTTCAAAAAAAAATTCTTAAATATATACAAGAGTTATTAATTTAGTCATTTATGGACTAATTCACTCAAGAAAATCTTCTCTTGATCAGTTGAAATTGTGTGAAAAACTGATATTTTAATCTTTAAGTTATTAATTCATGTATGTATAAATATTATTTTAAAGTCATTTCTTCAAGTTTTTATAAACATTTTTACAGAATATTTTCAACAATTTTAAAAGTATTATTATATCCAAAAAAAACTCTGATTATACATATTTAAGAGAATTCTTTTCATTAAGGATACAGTACAAGCTTCATTAATGCCAACAAACATCGCCACACATCTTAACACACGAGACCAATCTTGGTACTTGATCTGTTGCTCATGATCTTTAAAATTGAAACAAGGATAAATCAAACCAACAAAAGCTGTAAAAAAAATTAACACAATTTTTCAGCATTGAAAATAAATCTAAAACAAGGGCAGCATTTCCTACTTAAATGTAACATAGATAATTAAGGAATTTAAAATTTTCAAAAAATAACTGAATATTATTCTAACTTTCACTGCAAATTACTAAAATATTTTAATTACTTAAAATAAAAGTAATTATATCAGAGATAGATTATTACATTATAGATAGTTCACAAAATATTTTTCCTTAAATAATCTTTAAAAAAAACCAGTTGAAGCAGATAAAAGAATTAATACATATACATTTTTCTTTTTAAAAACTTAAGATTTTATTTTATAGAGATACTTAAAAGTTTCTTAAAAAATAATAAATTTTCAAACAATAAATGTTAATAATATTAAAAATGTTTCATCAGTTTTTTTTAGCATACATAAAATAAAAAATTTAAAAAAATGTTTAAGTTTAAAACTATGTTACAAAGTTTATTTTCTTTTCAAATAATGTAACAAATTAGTAATAGCAAGAAACAACATCATTACCTGATCCTAATCCACAAATTAATGGTAGCCACCATTTAGTGCAAAATACATTATAATTTCCTTTTTGAAGATGCAAAGGTGAAGAATGCCGTCGAACTTGTAATATATTCAATACAAAGGTAAATACAGTTCCAACAAGGAACAAAATTATTCCTCTATATATTAATTGACTTGCAGTCCTCATTATTTCACTGAAAATAAAACATTTTTAAAAAAAATCAATATTTTTTTAAATTAAGCAGTATTCAGATTTGTTTTCATAATAAATTTCTTTGAGTACATATAAGAGTTGAGTATACATCCAATCTCATAAAAATATTAATTTTTGATCATCTCATTCTTCAAAGCGGAAATTGGATATTTTTTCTAGTAAAAGAACTGCATTCCAACCACTAGCTGTTAGTGATCAATAAAAAAAAACAATATCTTTATAAGTAATGATATGGAATATGATATATTATATAACTTAAACAATGAATTTGAATATCAAAAGTTTAAAACATACTTCAGAACTGATAAATTCCACTTGCAACTTAAAACAGAAATTTAGAATAATTTTTAAAAAATGAAATCCAAAAAATGGATATGTAGTTAGTAAAAAATATTTTGAAAAGCATAATAATTATAAATAAAAAGTATAAATTATTATGTCTACCAATAAGTATGGATTACATATAATTTTTATAATCTAATTCAGGGTAGGATAAAAATAGTATAAATTCAACGAATTAAATAATAGTGCCGCATAATTTTATACTAATTAATTTTAAAACATTTACAATATTATTCTTCAAACATTGTAAATTGTGGATTTCATATGAAATAAAACGCATTTTTATAAACATTCTTATGAAAATAATATAAATACCTTCAAATAAAAAACACTAAACACAGTAAAATATGATTGGTAATTTACAACTGCTAAAATGCCGACTTCAGGAGAATAACCTCGATTTGACAGATTCCGAAACTATTTAGTGTAGTGATTTAGCTTTTTAAAATTGATCATCAAAGAAACAAAAAAAGACACAGCACAAAAAATTTCTTAAGATGCAGCATACTTCAACAAAATTTATCAAATGATTAGCACGAAAGTATTAGTTAGCAAAATCCTCTTATAGTAACACTGCATAAAATCAGACCATAAACACGCCACCACCAAAAACCATGCGGTGATGGCATTGATGATTGTAGATAAACAGGTGATATCAATTGGACCAATTATATAGTAGAGACTTGGCGGATACCACACAGCTGATTTTATAGTCCAATGAGAACATTGGATATCCTTCTCTCTACCGAAAAGGCTGGCCGCCTCAAAAACAGAGTGATTAAAGTATTCAAATTTAAGTGAATTGTGTTCAAAAAAGTATCAAATAATATTATATTTAAATTAAAATTAGAAGTTCATAAAGTTATTCATAAAATTTATCACATTATTTAATCTTGAAAAAAAGTTCTGCTATTATTTTTTAAAAATTTCTTAATAAATTATTCAGTTTTACTTTTTTTTTGTATTCTAATTTTTAAATAATGATAAATTATCTTTGAGTTGCACAATTAAAATATTCTATTTATAATTTGAATAACTTTTTTAAAAAATAGTTTGATTTCTTTGTTGGATTGTGCAAACACAACAGATATAGTAAATAGGAAGAAAAAAAATGAACTTGTAATACTAATTATAATGGCAATGCTCAAGTCTTCAAAATATGAAAATATTAGCTTTCATGAGTGACACCATCTAGCTATTTATTTATTAATTTAAGATTCCCCTATGAATTATTGGCTACTATCTAAATATTATACTATTTAAAACATAGAAAATCGTTGAGTCACATGTCTTGTTGATAAAAACGCGAAAATTTTCAATTTAAGGAGTCTACCAAGAAAGTAAGTTCTTTTATTGGGTAATAACTTGACAACTGAGCAATTTTAAAAGTCAATTAAAAATTGGATAAAATTTGAACTTAATACTTAATTGAACTTAATTCTTATAATCTTCTAAAAAGTATCAAGTTAATATTTTATTACATTTTTAGGAAATATTCATCAGAAACATAGTATGTTTAGAAAATATAAATTTTGGCTAAATTTTTTTCAAAATATTAAATGAAACTGAACTAAGAAACGTCGAATTGTAAATCCGTAGTAAACTGAAAATAAAAGAGCATAATATTTTAACAAATTCAAGAGCAATTTTATTAATTTAATATTTAAAAATCTTATTCCTCTTTTTAATTGAAATTAAGTATTAGGTTTCTTAAAAAAAATATTTCTATGGAGAATTAAAAATTATTTCTTGTCTGTCACATAGCAATCATGTTATGACGATAAAAGGGAAAATTGAGTTTTTGTTAATTTACATTTAATGTTTAATTTTTTTTATGTAATAAATATCAAGTAATATACACTTAAATGTTGATTAAATTTTTAATTTTTCTCAGGAATGTGAAAAAACTATATATTTTAACATTTCTGAATTTCAAAAATACAATATGGTAAAAATATAGGCCCAATGTGGCAAAAGTATAGATCCAGTATGTGTTAATGCAATGTCACTTTCTGCTTTCAAAACTGTAAATTCACTGTAAATAATAAATCAAAACTATTTCGAATAATATCAAACCTTTGTTTTGCAAACGATACTTTGACGTTTCGTTCATTCTATTTAAGTATACGCCCTAATCAAATCACACAAAAAGATCCAGTAAATTTGAAAGGTGATCGCAGTGAAAGTTCACAAATCATTTATCAAAGGATTTAACAGAATTAAACAGAATTAAGTATATAGTATTGTAAGACTATCTTTATATTCTAATTCATGGTGATATTGGAATTTTTTTTTCCTATTTTAAAAGTAATTTATGATTGCATCCTTTTTGTCAGTATTATGTTGTCAGAATTTTAATACAAGTCATAAATATTTTAATCATTATTACTAACAACGGAGAACAGAAAGAAAATTAGCCAAATTTTGCAAATACATAAATGTGTATTTTGTATTTCTTGTTACACAATTATGCTTATGTAAATGCAACGTAAGCATAATTTCTGAAGGAAAAGTACTGAGTGAGAATAATTGTGAGCTTACAAAACTGAAAATTCATTACATTTTACATTCAAAATGAAAAATTCATTATGAAAATAAATTACGTCTATAGTTGTTTCCTTTCATTACAAACTGTTTTCTTAATAGCTATAATATTATTTGGGATTGAATTCAATTATTATTTCATTTATTTATTTCGGTTTATCTAATCTAATTCATGCAATGGGATTTGAGAGGATTAGAATAAGATGGTTGAGAGGATAAATAATGTAATAAAATTATTGTTTCAAAAGCAAACAATTAAAATAATATACTTATGATCATCAAATGATATCTTTAAAAAGTTTTTACAACTTTTTTTCATACTCTTGTCTTAATGGACAAAACTGTTGAAATATATATATTGTTTTAGTCTTCCAAAAACATTCTCTTGGAATTTTGAAAGATGGTTTGATACAATGAAAGAAGAGTGAGAGGGAATTTGATTAAAAAGCAGAATTATTTACGTAAAGTAAGCTCAAGATCAATATCTGATTTTGTTTGCCTGTTGTTAAAAGAATACCGTATAATTTTTATTGCTATACATTAAAAAGATGCCATTTTAACAAAAAGTAAAGTTAGTTTAATTATTATTTATCAAATTACAGAATCAATAAAATAAATTCAAATAATAAGAGTTGGTAATCTTGTTAAAAAAATTTAATTAAAAACATTTTAAAAAGAACGAGTTATTTAGTTGGTGTTTCAAATTTGATAAGCATTTAAATGACATAGGCTTAGCTGTGAACCTCTTTTCCCTAGTTTTACACGAAAAAAAAAGTTCAGCCTAATCATAGGCATATTAAATCAGTATTTTCATGTTGAATTTAAAAATTTGAGAGTGTGACAGAGAAATTCAAACAAGTGTGTGAAAAAAAAATAGAAAATTAAAATTCTCAGTACCGTATTGAAGAGATCACTTTTTCATATTTTTTTTTTCATATTTGCATTGTTTATTTTAATCAGAACTTCATTAATTGCGAATATTCGATAACACTTCTTGCACCAAAAAGGCATTTATAGCTCTAATTTAAATGTTTCTAAAAACCAGCTGATTGTTCGAATTTTATCGAAGTTGGTGTGTTTAATAATAAAACGAAGGGGGGGGGAGTAGAGTTATCTTTTTATTTTAACTCCTTATTATTAACCTTGAACTTAATGATATTTCAGTTGAGTCAAGGGTTCGAGTTCTGGGTCCAACAAATACTCGCACTATCGAAGAACTGGATACACTTTAAATTAAAAGGAGCACAAACTTTCACGTTCACAGAGGGAAAATTAGGAGAGTTGGTTGTCATCCTCGCTCCTCTGTAGAAGGTTAAGGAATTTCAAGGCCCAAAGCCTTTGTATTGCTCTAGCGCGCGACTTTACCTAACACAATCAATAACGAACTCTTAAAATAATTTGATCTCTATATGATAACACATCGGCTGATAAATTCCCAGTGTGACTCACATATAGCGTCGAAATTATAGAATTAATATTTTTTAATAAGTACTAACCTTCAAGAGATTTTATAAACTTTCTTGAGATTTTATAATGATCTGATGTTTAGTTCAAAAGTTACAGTGGTTTTAGTGAAACAACTTTTTTTTATCTTCATAACAATGGAAAGAATAGAACGAAAAAGAAAGAAAGAATGGTTTGTGTGTTCATAAGACATTACTTTTTGATGAGAAGAAACAACGTTTAAACGAAAGCAATTCTTGATAAGTGTGCTGCGGCTGCTGCTTTACACACAGATACAAACTAAACCATCAGATATATTTCTTTAATAGCATACCGTTGAGCTATGTATAACGAGCTCCGAGTGAGCATCAAGTTACAGCGCAAGTCGGAAAGAGAGAAAGAGTCAGTTCTCAGAAGAGAAGGAGAGTGCGCACCAGGTTGATGCTTTTGGCGATGAATGCCTCGCAGCGCCTGTAGAATTTGAATGGAGATCTCCACAATTGGTGAATGATCTGCCTGTTGGCGAACCGTCGCAAAAGTTATTCGGACTCTGAACCAAGAAAATCGACCCTTATTGACTGGTTTGCTGAATTTAAATGGGGTCATACGAGCACCGATGATACGCCATCTTCTGGTCACCCAAGAGAGGTGGTCATACTGCAAAACATAAAAAAAAAATCTCAAAATCGTTTTGACAAACCGTAAAATGAATTTGCAGGAGATAGCTGACACTCTAAATATATCAAAATAACGTTTAGGCTTTATTTTGCATCAACATTTGTCTATTCTCCTGTTTTCGAAGTGGGTGCCGTGGGTGCTAACAGTAAACCAAAAATATCAAAGAGTCGATGATCCCAAGTACCACTTGAAGCTGATTTGGAGAAATAAAAAAGACTTTTTGCATCGATACGTGAAGATGGAGGAAACTTGTATTCACCATTATGCACCAGAGTCAAATCGACAGGCATCTGAGAGGACATCAACCGGTGAACCTCGCCAAAAGTGGCCAAAAACAAAACAGAGTGCTGGCAAAGTTATGGCGTCCGTATTTTGGGATGCATTCGATATTTTGTTTATCGATTACCTTAAAATAGTGAAAACAGTCAATAGCGATCCCTACATGGCCCAAATGGATCGTATGAACGAGGAAATTTCGAAGAAATGGCCCCATATGCACAGAAAGAAAGTGACCTTTCACCAAAACAGTGCAACATATCACAAGTTTTTGGCTACGAAGGGAAAATTGCAGGAATTGTACTTCGAATTGCTTCTGTACCTATCATATTCTCCAGATTTGGCCCCAAGGGACAAATACCTGTTCGAGGACCTAAAATAACGCTCGTCAGAAAGATATTTGGCTCGAATTAGGAGGTGATCGCCGAAACAAATGTCTGTTTTGAGGCCAAAGATAAATCGTTCTTCCAGAAAGGTATCGAAATGTTAGAGAAGCGCTGGAATGCTTGTATCGCACTTGAGGGAGACTATGTTAATGAATAAAATTGAATTTGACTGAAAAAGTTGTGTTTTCTTTCTTAAACCGGGAACTTATCAGCCGATGTATTACATCTGAAAAGCTTTTCAAACTATTTTGTCTTAAATAACAAAATTGTTGAACTAAATATATTTATTTATACAGTATCTTTAACTAAGTCAAAATCTTCATGGGAATCAATTCTATAGAATTTATTTTTAAATTTTAACATTTCAGTATCAGACCAAAGCATTCCCTCTACAAACTTCACACATATGTAAAAAAGTAATGCTTATTAATATTGATCCATTTTCATCTGAAACTGAAAGTATATTTTCTTTTGTAAAAATTACAAATTTTCTGCACTCTCCCCCCTCCTCAATTTCTATTCTCGATTTTTCTAAAATATTATCTCAGCGTTTTTATTAATGCATAATCCTTCTATACATTTATCAAAATGCAATGATAATATTCAGGAAAAATGAAGGACGCTTGTAATTAAAAAGAGCCACAATTTGAATTAGAAGGTACGAGAATAATAGCTAGTTTTACTTATAAAATGTTTAAAAAATAATGATATAATTTTTGATGTTATGTAATAAAATAATTCAATTAAAGTAAAAAAAGGTACATCTAATTTTAAAAAGCAATTAATAGAATAAATTTAATAATAATATTTCAAAAACTTCAAGGAATTTTTCGAAATTCAAAACATTTTAAAGTCAAGAAATAGTTAAATTATCATTTTATACCGTAGAAGTATTTAAATGTCATAAATAGGTATTTCTAAATCTCTCTCTCCTATTTCTAAACTAAAGAATGCTGTCGAATCATAACGTTATTGAATAAATATTTTATTATTAAACAGATAAACTATATATTGAGAGAGAATAAAATAAATTCGTAATAAGACCAGCAAATCAAAGTAATGTTTACTCCCTTTTTTTAAAAAAAAATTTAGAGTTGTCATGAATAACAAAATTTTTTATGCCGATAGAAAATAATGTATAATAAATTTCCGAGCAAAATATTAAATCATAAGATACTATTGTTAAAAAAAATAATAAAATTGAATTATGTGACAAGAAATTATTTACGATTATGTTAATATTGAAAATATTAACAGAGTAACTACCCACATTTCATGTCAGGAGAAATGCAAATTACCACATCAGAAACAAACTTGATATATAACATTCTAAGTATGAAGTTTGATAGAAAACAACATATTAAAATAATGAATGTCCCATATGTTTGTACTGTTTATCGTATAATCAGGTTTTCTGAGAATTCTCTCAGCTCTGCCTACAATAGAACAGCCATACATGTAACTTTTAAGTGTATTAATTAATTAGCTTCTTACAGCCGAATGAATGATATATGTTTTCATGCGAAAAGGGTATTTAAAAGTTTAAATAAAATGATTTTTTAAAAATACTTAAAGTTTTTAAAATTTTTTGCTCAAATTGCAGTTTTTATTTGAATTTCATCATTTAGTAAATTTCTCATGTTATTAGCAATCAGAAAAATGTCTTCTAAAGCAAAAACTGTTTAGCAATTACTGTGATTCTAAGAATTTAACCGACTATGAAGACATTATTTAGTTCTTTGTACAATAAGTGTTCAAATAAAAAAGGTACGAAACGACACTGTGGGTACAAATGAAAACTTTATCCGAAGTATACACCATAGGCCTGAGCACAACGATCCCATTGATTAACGAGCCGAAGGATTTCTTGTTCCCAGAATACCTGTGGCCATGACGAGACCCAGTCCTTCACAGCGGTCTTGAGCTCGTCGTCCGAATTGAAGTACTTCCCTTTCAGATGTTTTATCAGAAGACCAAACACATGAAAATCGCAGAGCGACATGTCCGGGTTGTATGGCGGATGGTCAAGCTGCTCCCACTTGAACTTGGCAAGTTCCACGTATGTGACTCTGGAGACGTGTGGACGCGCGTTATCATGGAGTAGAACCACACCCTCCGAGAACAGCCCCGATCTTTTGTTCTTGATGGACCTGCGTGGGCTTCGGAGTGTCTCTCATTACACATCGGAATTAATGGTTCTTCTGTGTTCGAGGAATTCAACAAGTAGCGGACCTTGGACGTTGAAAAAGATGGTAAACAACACCTTTCCTGTTGACACCACGGCATTGAATTTTTTTAGAGGGGGGGGGGGCGGCCCCGACGCATGCTTCCACTATTTGCTGTACCGCTTTGTCTCTCGCTCTTTGAGATGGAACCAGCTCTCATCATCTGTGACGATCCACTCCTAGAAAGCGGGGTCTTCATGATACCGAAACAGATGTTGAAGTGCTTGCCCCATACGCAGTTTCTTTTGCTAGTCGGTGAGCTGCTTCGGAACTCATTGCGCACACACCTTCCGATAACACAATCTGTCGTAAGCAATTGTCCACACTGTTCCAACGCTGACATCCACCTTCACCTGCCAACATTCGCAATGTGACTCGCCGATCACTTCTCACTCGATCGTCCACCTTGTCGATGAGATCGGCCGTGATGATTGTGTTTGCCTCGCCTGGCCTCGGGTCATCAACCAAATTTTCACGGCCTTCATGAAAACGGGCTCTCCCTTTTCTCACTGATTTGTTGGACACATAGTATTCCCCTTATACGGTCATCATCCTGCGATGAATAGTGGCCAGTTTAATACCTTCCGCTGTCATAAACCAGATAACGCCTTACTGCTCCTCAATCGTCGAATTTTGCTGTATGAACGCCATCACGTCCTCATTCGCACTGTCACGTCAATTGGACGGTGCTTTTCTTTTTTATATAAAAGCCTCTTCTCTTTCCTGCTCATACGGCTTCCCACGCATGCTCCGATCCATGCCAGAGACTCCATTTGCATTCCTATATATTTCGCTATATTCTCCTATAGCAGCATGGGCAAATATGTTAACGATTACGTTGTTACAACGTTTCATACCTGTACATTTGAACGCCCCTTGTAAAATTATAAACAACAAAGAAAATTTCCTTTATTATGAGAACTATTAACTATACACATCACATCTGGGTTTTTTTGAGGCAATATTATGTATAAATTTGGCGAATAGTAAATGAACAAAATTAATTTCTATCAGCACCCAATGTATTAGGAAAGAAAAATTACATGAAACTCATGAAGGATGGGTTATTCGCGATTTCCTTTTCTAGTAACATCATGAGATTTTTTTCTGATATCATCTAAATTTCCAATTTCTCCTAATCAAATGAAACGTAATAAATGCAGAATGAATTGAAGTTGAGAAGTATAGTGAATAGATTTGAGGAGGTGCATATATAAGGGATGAAGAATAGAATATGAAAGTTAGGAGTTGGTAAATGGTGGTGGATAGAGATTGTAGCATAATAAGTGAATATTGATAACAGGCCGACTTAGTTTAAATATCCTTAATGGAGTAAGTCCATATTAGAAAGTTATTTCTCCCTCGGACTCTTAATTCTAGAGATAGTTCTGACTTGAACTCGAGTGAGTTGGTAAAAATGAACTTAGATTACTAATGCAAAACTATATTCTTCAGATGTATTGAGGAAAATGGATTCAAGAGAGAATGAAATTATGTGACAATTATCTGACGTCTTATCATTTGACTGTATATAGTTGTTTAATTATCTACATAAGATAATGACTTCTGACTTAAACTAAAGAGAAGCATCGTACACATTTAAAAAACCTTTTATGGATAAATATAACTGGTAATGCACTTCTTCAGTTCCACCGTGAAATCATTGCTTCTTCGGGACCCGCATCTCTGAAACGAATTGACAATGTGGATAATGTCTAAAATATTTTTAATTTGGTTAATACAAAAAAATTAATATTATCAGTTCGGGAGACATAAATCAATTTTTAGTAATTTACTATTTCGCTGGCGTAAATCTCGACAAGCAGACTTTATTGGTGACAACACACAGTACAAATGTTTATCTACCATTGAATTACATTTAATATAATTTGTATCATTTTTGGCGACTTTATCGCTTGCGCCGGCAAAGTAGAAAAGTACCCAATTGTTCTATTCTATGATTATAAAGAATAAATGCTTACTTAATGATAACGTATCATCAGATACTAAAGAGACACATTAATTTGAGCAAATAAATTAGGGAGTAAAAATTTAAAGAATTTATTTCAATGACAATGACGAAATTCTTATTTATTTGACATTATCCAAATCTGTCTCATACTAGTCTAATCCAGGCAGGTATTATTTTGTATTTGTATAAAAATCATAAGATTCAAATAAAAATTGACAATGATCAATCACGATAAGATTGTTCGTCTAACAGGAAAAAAATGGTAAAAATATAAAATTATACTAATATATAAAAAGTAATACCAAATATATAATGATACAGGAAAAGACAGATCTTATAATGTGTTGGTCTTAAAAGGTAGAAAATTGAAGTAAAGTTCAATTATAACTAAACAGTATTACTTTAATTTGTGTTGCTTTTCGTATAAGTCAAGCTTACCTACTATTTGTACAATTTTTAATACTTCAGATATTCTTTCACATCTGTGATGCAGTTATAATACAGATAATGTCTCCATTGATAAAAGTCCTTTCTATCATTCTCTTCATATCAAAATTTTCCAATATGCAAAAATATTCCCAGAACTCAGTTGGTTGACACACATAATAAAATGAATAACAGCTTATTAAATTAGAGCTATTTAAAATATTTACATTAAGTAACGCATTATATAAAAACTTGTTTTATATCTGAATGGAAAATAAAATTTTCAATAAATTTTTAACGAAAAAGCTACTAGTATTTTATCTCTACTCTCTCCAACGCTTTCCACTTTACTCAGGAAGTATGGGTAAGGAGCACATTACCCCTTTTTCCAATCAGGAAAGGCGGGTTCACCAGTAAGTTTATATTTCTTACACTTTAAAATTCATACAGTTATTTTTAATACACAAAATAAAGAATTTTCAATAGTACATAGTAATTAAATTCGAACTCCTTCACAAAAGAAAATCCGCCAACCAATGCTACAATTGTTAGTCTTTCTTTCACCATTCTAAATTCTGCTCAAAATCACCCCACTGATTGAAATACGGTAAAAGTCTGCTCACACATAAAAAAAATACCGCAGCAAAATGTTGCGATTACGGGGATCCCCATACTGCCAATTATAGCGAATGTCCTTACAATCCAGCAAATTTTAAATCCAATTAACTCCTACGAAGAAGAAAGAAAGAAAAAAAGACAATCGATGAGGATAATAATTCCAGAAATTCCATAACCTTTCAATTAGATAATGCAGACACTAATAAAGAAAGTTCATATCTTTCGGAACTGCACGAAAAATTTATAATCTTGAAATTTCTTTTAAAAAAAATCATTCTCCATTATCAGGAACATTAGAAATTTATTTGGAACAAATCACTGAATATCCTCGACAAAATAGAAAAAAAATCATTCAGCTTTCTCCTCCAAATCTTTGATATATGGTGTGAATGATATATGGAATAATATAATGCAAATTCAACTCATATATCAGAATTAAAAAAAAAAAATAGGAACTCTTCCACCATAAATTCAGTCTCCTTCCATTCTCAGCGACTAATGGGTATCGCACCAGTAACTTAACAAGCAGACAGAGGTTCCATCCCCGACTGCATTTCACTACTCCCTCTCTCTTTTTTTCCTATTGAAAAATGAAACTCTTGTTATACAAATAGGAAAATAAATAAATTATTTTAAGAGTAATACTCTTGTTTAAGAGGTAAAAAACACACACGTTTTTTTATATATTTTACTAAAATCTATACTCTCTCTCTCTCTCTTTGATGTAAAAAAAAATCTATTTCTTTTTATTTTTTATGTCATATTTTTTCCCATCCTTTCTCTTCCAGCCAGTATTAACCATAACTTTAATCATATCTATTTCAAACGAGCTTCGGCATCAAGTAATATGTTTGTTTACTACCTCCCATCATGAAAATATTATAAATAAACCCGAATAAAGTGCTTGTGAAGGCTGAAACTTCATAGAAAAATTTGATTGTTGTTGACAAATGAAACCGAAGAATTATAATGTTCATTTTGTATAGTATTTTAAGTAATTTAAAAGACGATTTAAATAAGATTATGTAATGTACCTTATTAACCTTAATATAACGTAATACTTGTTGACTAATCATTTCCAGTAAAAATATTGACTCCCACTAAATTCGAGGTCTTAGTGATGGAATGTAACAACTCTTCTTAATTGTTCGAGCATGCTTTTGGATGTGGTTGTAAATAAACCATATAAAGATTTCCGAAAGGAATGCAACACTTGGCTATAAGTGGGCAATCACTCATTAATTAAATTCTGGAAAAATTAAATTTTTTTAATCCTTTGTCTCTTTAAGGAGAGTGAATTGAAATCGTCTGGTAGGAGATCGAACTTATAGATGACATTTTGTGGGAGACAGAGGGCGTGAATGAGTATACTTATGATACCGATGGGATTTCATTGAAATCTGATTCTGAAGACAATTCAGATTCTAAATAAACATTTCCTACTCTTATTTACTTCTTGTTACTTCTCTAATATAACATAATTTGTTTTACGTCACTTAATTTTATTGTCGTGAATATAACCTGTGTTATTAATTATTTTAAATAAATGCTTACCTGACAAGTTAGACGTTTTTTGAATTATCTTATTTAAAATGAATGGATCGGATTACGTTCATCATTTTCAACTATCTTTATGAAAAAATGTTGGTGTCGCATTACATTCGGGCTAATACGGAATATAATTCTGCTCGCATTGATAACAAGCATTAATGCCATCAGATTCGATATATTTTATATTATTTAATGCTTATCTGCTGTTAAATCATATAAGCATCTTTTAAATTCATTTATATCAAAATTATCAGTTACATTTTCTTGTCAAATACCCTATTTGTAAAGTGCGTTAATTCCCTCATTTTGTAACCATAATTAAAAACTTAAATTTATTTTCAAACTTTAAATATTTGATTGCTATATCTATTTCGTAGACCTATTTTCTGCAAATTAACGTACGTGTCAAGTACACATATGGGCGAGTACGTATGTGTACTAAATTTACAATTACACTCCGGGTGTGGCCAAATATCAGGGAAAACTGAATTAGAAACCTGTCGGTATGTTTCTGTAATCATGATAAATATGGAAAACTTTTTAGACAGATATTACATTCTAATAATGATTCCCCCCCCCCTCCTCCATTGATCACATTTATGCTGTCCTTATATTCAAGTTTTATATCTTTTGCGTATTTTACGGAGATAAAAAAATCGTGAAGTAAATTACGCATTTTTACAAAATATGTAACATTTTAAATATATACTTCTTTCACAAGAGAACCTTCATTGGGATTTTGTGTTTTTCTATTATTATTCTCATATTTATTCAAAGTATTATGTAAATTACTACGATCGAATGTTTCCTTCTTGATAAAACTAATATTACTTTCAGCTATATAATTTTTAAAATTCTTATCGTCCATTAATTATATTTTGAATACATATAATACTAAAGATTCATTTACTTCATATTTTTCTAATTCCATTTCAGTCGTCAATTCTTCAATTTTGATTCTTGGAAAACATTTTCACATCTACAAGATGCCCTCACATATTCTTGAGAGTATATAAAGTCATGATACGGGCAATTCTACTGCAGATGCTGGAAAACCAATAAATCTTCATATGTGTTAAAAACTTGGAAACTGAAAAAGCAGAAAACTAAAGCATACACGAAATGAAACAATAAAAAAGGAACAGTATTATAAAAACAAATCAATTTTACAATTTAAAAGTAAAAATGCCTCAGTGTCAAAATTAGCGCTTGACTCACAGCACGAATGTTATATTATTTTGCTTCGCTCAATAACATGCCAAACAGTTAACTTAGAGCGATCAACTTCAAAAAGAAGCCAGAAATTTACAATCAACCATTTTATTGTTGCCACTCAAATAAGGGTATTACTTGTCTGCTACACTCTGTTCCTCTTTTTATGATAGCTACCCGTATCGATTTGCATTTCCCCCCTTTTCGCATTCTTTGTTGAGCAACAAGTGGCAACGACTTGGAATATTTTGTAAACAAAACCACTTGACTGGGCGAAATAAATCTCACTCCCGCTCAAGAGAGACTTTGTACTCCCATAGGTGTAAAATCTCCTTCTTGGTCGTTCTCTAAAGCACGTGTTCAAGTCAACATGAGTGATCCTATTTCAAAGTAAATATCTCTTTATATAACAACAACAGTGCAAAAGTTTTTTTTTTATTCAACTTAAACTTTGAATTTTTTATTAATATTTTGATGTTTTAAAAAATATTTCCCGTGTTTTAATGACATATTTATGCACTTAAGGAATAACTATACATATGTCTTAATAACTTGGATTATTATACTTAATATATGTTGAAATGATAATCGATGTTTATGAAATATGGTTAAAACTGTTATGTCAGTATTTAAATCAAAAATATATCAATTCAGCATTATTTCGATTGAATGTGCTACTGTCTTTAAAAGTTTTTTTAAAAAAATTCCATACACGGAATAAAGGAAATTTAAAAAAAAAAAATGATTATGATCGGTTATTCCCCCAATTGTCATAAAGTTAGATTGAGACTTATTAAAAAAATCAATATACACTGTAATCAAATTCATTTAAATTATTGGTATTATTTCGACTTAGCGTAGTTTTTACAGAGTTGAATCGATTACTCTGTATATCTCAATGAGAAAGTTTAAGTGTACAAGTAAATGTTCCTTTTTCAAAATAATCCTAAAATATTTGCATTTTTCACAAGGTTTTTGTAATTTATGAATATAATTTTAAGTTTTGTAATTACATTTTCAAGATCTTATTATTTTAATTTTCTCTTTAACTAATATTAACCTTTTCTATTAATTACTTTTAAACTTATTGAATAGTTTGCTAGATCTCTATGAAAATTGTTAACTATGCTTGTTTTGTTTTTCTCAAAACATAACTGAGATTTTGAAGTGCTTTTTCTTCATTGCAGACATTTTAGATTTTTATAGGTAAATTTTTGAGGGTTGTTCTTATTAAAAAAATTTTACAAAATTGTATAAACATTATATATATGTATTAATATATAAATAGTTTTTGTAAAAACTTAATGTTAACATTTCTCGTTAAATTTCTTTTAAAAATATTACTTAATCATGCAAAAGCCAAAGTGACATGCACTGTCTTGGTTTGAAGATTTAATAATCATTATATAAAATATGATTTATCATTCTCAAATTATTCCTCCCATTAAAAAGAAGTTTTTTTTTAAAATCAAAATAAGCCAAGAATTATTATAAAATGAGTTAAATTTCATACTTTCATATAAATATTTTGAAATCTTATGTAAATCTATAATTAAATTTCTTCAAATAGTCTGAAATAATGCAATGTAAACTTGCAGATCTAATTCATAATTCATTTATTCCAAATGATTACAATTTTTATCCATCTTAATATTTAAAATTGCTTTTACTAATTCCAGTTATAACATTTAATAATTTGAGTTGTATTGAAAATTAAACTTGTCTCTTACTTAAAATTTTTATTTTTACTGGCTGATTTATTTATATTAAAGATAACTATATTGATCAGGTTTATTTTATTTTGACAAAGCTAAACTTTTTTTTTAGAATTGAAACTAATCAATTTTTCTAAAAAAACATAACTGATTATCCTTTAGAAAATGCATGCCATTTCAACAAATTATTTTGATGTTATTAAAAATATTAAGTATAGTCTTTTAAAACAAAATTATGTGTATTATTCTCTTATAATAATTATAATTTCTATTGAGGTCACATATATCATTGTTTCTGACAAATTCTTTTCATTTTTTTCATTTATGCAATCAAATAATGGTTTAAAAAATTGTGAAATAAAACAAAAATATAATTTTCAAATTTGCCATATATTAAAGAATTTGTATTCTAATTTATCAGTTTTAGTTAAGTAGACCTTTATCTATTGCTTCTTTATGATTCCTTATTTTAGAAGTGATTAAAAGTTTAAAACAATCTTGTATTTAAAATATTGGGTAATGTGTATTTTTTTATGAGAGGAGTATTTAACTTTTTTATACTATGATAATAAAAAATAAATAGGTCTGCTTTCATTTAAAAATATGTGTGATCTAGATGTAAAATATTGTTTAGAGTGAGAAACAGAAAAAATTTCAAAGTTTTTTTTCAGTAGAATTTTAGAAAAAAATTGGTTTTAACTATATTAAATTGAAATAGCATTCTTTTTTTCCCCCTTTGAAAACATATTTGTAAACATCTTTATAAATCTAATTTGCTCATAATTGCATGTGTAATAAATCACAATTGTAAATTCAATTTCAATTCATCGTTGAACAAATTGCATTAATTTTCTGTTAAAAATTGCAATGTTATTATTCTGACAATTTATTTTATCACAAATTTTTTGGATAATTATTTTCTGTACATAAATTTCTTTGTCAGAATCTGTTTTGTATGAAGGGATACTATTCTTTATTATTATAAATATTTAATAAGTTGTTTAATTTAAAACAATTGAGATTTTTAAAATTAACACATAAAAAATTTTTCCTTAATTTTTGATGCTTTGTTGAGCATGGATATCCATTATAGTTTTATATATATATAAAAAAAAAAGTGTTTAATAAATTTAAGACTATAAAAATCATTCTTGGAATATGCATTTATTTTGAAATTCCAATACATTCTTCTAAAAATTAGTAACTATGTTTTGATTGCATTTACTTTTATTTCTATATTTTAAAGTTTGAAAGATTGTTTTCTCCTCCTTAAAATTATGAAGTATTTAAAAATAATTTTTTTTTTTAAAAAAAAAAAGTGTCCTTATAAATTATAGATATGAGTATCTCCCTTTCCCACCTTGTGCTATCAAAATTAAAATCCATGATTTAATTCAAAGCTTGGATGTTAAATGTAACATTAATACTTTCACATGATGTAGAATAGCCTATGTATTATTTTGGAAAAGTATCTATTCTGGAATCTGCAAAATCACCATAATGTTTCTTTTATTATTATTATTATGATAGAAAAATAACCGGTTAAGTTTGTAAAATGAGATGCTGAAACTTTTATTGTTTGTGTTAAGATTTTTGCCAATCATCAATACTTTTTGACCTTAAGGTAACTTGATGACTTTTTTCATTCCCTTGAAATTTAATGTCTTTGGTACTCGAATGACACGCCCTCGAGATATTCGAGCGATCCTTCTCTATTTTCGATCCTCCTTGTCAAACAGTTTTTACATTTTTTTCTGTCTTGATTACAGTTTAAGTAAATGTAGCTTTACCATATTTGATTCTTGCACCCCACACTATCAACCTCTTGAGTTTTTGTAGTATTAAGAAATTGCACTCATTGTCAGGAGGAAAAAAAAAAACGTTATTTCTTATCATATTAAAAATAATAATAGGGCAATTAAATATTGAACAGACAAATGCTGACTTCATATTTTTAATGAATCATTAGGAAAGAAATATATATCCTGAACTTCGAATTACATGACAGAGATATTGAAGCATAGCTGATTGTAAAATGCTGCTTCACTCCGATTAGAGTTCCGACAGTAATGTGACGATTTAATTAAGAAATCCTATTGAGAAACAAATCATAATCGTTGTTATTTACTCTAAAATATAATTGGTAAATAATAGCTTATCATACTTAGGAAGGTCTTGCTTCAGTTTCTGCCTACTTTGAAATGATACTGAGTTTTATCTTATCTGTGGTCTAAGAATTGCAATGTACCAGGTTTCACTGTACCTAAATAATGGAAGGAATGACATCGTAAATCGTATTGCTAAAAGTGCAGACTAATTTATAATATCGATTTCCGGAACTTGTTGAATTTTTTTGTATTTTTTTGCAATGACCTCTCACCTTCCAACTCGACCAAACTTCCATAAACACAGTAAAAATGAACGACGTCCAGTCGATGTTCCCGATATTTCAGCAATACTTTTCTCAACACAATCAAGATTGGCCTGGCTGTAAGCCGAGGGCGAAGGGGTGTCTTCTGGTTGTTTCTTAGAGTAAATTTTTTGACAAATTCTTGTGTTTCGTAAGGTTTAACCAAGGCCAATATCATAGGTGTGGAAAAGAAGCTTAAATGAAGCATTAATGCATTTTTGTGAAACTGAGCGAACTTTTTATTTCACGCATAGCGCAGTTATGTATTTTTCCGAAATTAAAATCATAATCCTTGATTTTTAATTCTAATGACAACCCACCTCCAAATAATTTTAACTGGAGGTATTCATATTTTAAAACTATGAAGTGACTATCGACTTGCCTTCTATTTGATATAACACATGGATCAATAAGTTCCGAGACTAACCCAGAGATGGCGCTCGTAGTAAACCAGTAACCAGGTCTTTCTAGAGTACGAACCTTTGCTTGAAACGTGTCAAAAGTTTAAGTTGATCGGACCAGAAACAGCTAAGTTATCGAGGTTGGAGTAAAGTCGTTTTGTAGTTTGTTTAAAAAATGGAAAAAACCGAGTTTCGTGTTCTGATAAACCATTGTTTTTTAATGGGTAAAAACACCGTGCAAGCGAAACAATGGATTGAAAAATGTTACCCGGACTCTTGTCCATCAAAAGCAACGATTTGTCGGTGGTTTGCCGAGTTTAAACGTGGTCGTACCGACACAAATGACGCGGAACGCTCGGGTAGACCTGTGGAAGCCGTTACACCGGAAAATGTGAGTGAAGTGACAAAAATTATAATGAAAGATCGTAAAGTGAAGCTCCGTGAGATTGCTGAGATGACACAGATATCATATGGAAGTGTATTTACTATCCTTCATGAAAAATTGAGCATGAAAAAGGTTTTTTCCAAGTGGGTGCCGCGATTGCTTTCGATGGAACAAAAACAGCAACGAGTCGATGATTCAGAAAGCTGTTTATCGCTATTTACTCGCAACAAAAAAGATTTCTAGTGTCGTTACGTGACCATGGACGAAACATGGATACATCACTACACTCCAGAGTCGAAGCGGCAGTCATCCACAGCTGGCGAAAGCCGTCCGAAGCGTCCGAAAACGCAGCAGTCAGCTGGCAAAGTCATGGCGTCAGTTTTTTGGGATACGCATGGCGTGATTTTCATTGACTACCTCGAAAAAGGTAAATCGATCAACAGTGATTATTATATTGACTTGCTGGTGCGTTTGAAGGAGGAAATCGCAAAAAAACGACCGCACATGCAGAGAAAAAAAAATCCTTTTTCAACAAGACAATGCACCCTGCCACAAGTCGATGAAAACAATGGCAAAATTGAACGAATTGGGCTTTGATCTGCTTCCTCACCCCCCATACTCGCCAGATTTAGCCCCCAGTGACTACTGGCTCTTAGTTGATAAAAAAAATGCTCCAGGGGGAAAGATTTGGCTCAAATGAGGAGGTCATCGCTGAAACTGAAGCTTATTTTGAAGCGAAAGATAATTTTTTTTATAAACATGGTATTGAAAAATTGGAAAAGCGTTGGAACGATTGTATCACCCTAAAAGGTGATTATGTTGATGAATAAAAAAAAATTTTGCAAAAAAATGTTGTTTTCAATGTTAGTCTCGGGACTTATTGATCCATGTGTTATAAACACAATATGTGCGTATTTTGTTCTTAATGTCACTTGCATAATCTGCACACCGTTTTTAAAACATTTGTGATTGATAAATTTTGTACTTATTATTGACTTCAGAATTCTACTTTTTTTTTTTTAAAGAAAATTTACTTTAGAAGATCATATTGAAAACCAGTCTGATAATGTTTTCTGAGTCATGATAAATTTTAAAAATGTCTAC
This sequence comes from Nephila pilipes, assembly GCA_019974015.1. NCBI lineage: Eukaryota > Metazoa > Arthropoda > Arachnida > Araneae > Nephilidae > Nephila > Nephila pilipes. The sequence continues at coordinate 981,945 of BMAW01041573.1, read as the reverse complement.
TTGAAAAGAGTATATTTTCTTTAGCTTTCTTCGAATAAAAAATGAATTAGAAAAATTAATATGCGGAAATTTTTTAATATTCAGAGATCTTAAGGAAATTTATTCGCTATTTGCGTATAATCGGAGGACTGGGTATTTTTTGATAATTTTCTTTTTACATTAACATTTATATGTAAATAATGCTTCAGGACTGATAATCCAATGTTAGAAAAGAGCGTTTTTATTGTTACGAAAATTGGCAAACTCATTTTATTCCATATAAACCTAACACCCATGTGGTAACTGGATGTGAAAAAATAGTCCCAATGTAGCTCATGCATGTCGTAAGGGACGACTAAAATGGGTACCTGGTGTCGGGGGGAATAACCAGACTTCCTGCCCCTGGTGATTATATCAGAAGACCTAGGGACTTGCTTTCTTTAGACAGGTACGGGCATCATAACGACAAGGCACTCTAGTGATCTTTCTTTCCCATGGGGTTTATTGTCTTGCACTTCTGGGATACCCTCGCGACCCTTCTCTATTTTTGACCCCCCTTGACAACCATTTTTTTAAAATTATTTTTAATTTTTTTTTCTCACGTCTAGATCATAGCTATACACTCACTCACTTTATTTGGCGTATTTGGCCACATCCGGCTTTTGCGCCAATACAAATACTATCGCTCACTTATTCAAACGTATAGATCACAGTTACACCTTGTTTCGCGCAGCAAGGCCTCATATCTGGCTTTTGCGCCATTGAATTTCACCATCACTCCACCATTTAAGCCTAAACTACTGGTATAACGAGTCCATTGATAAGTGGCACGGACTTCATAGGCGTCAATATGTGAGTGTTGAGGCCACAGTGTAATGGGAATGTGTAGCTGTTGCATGTCAAATTCTTGCTTCAAAGCCTTTACTGGGCGTGAAGAAGAGAGTTATTTATAACGAACCGTGATAAATCCCATAGAAGTTTTAATTCAAAATAACCAAGACCTGTGTTGTGACTGGGAATGACAGAATAGTCCCACCGTAGCTCATGCATGTCGTAAGAGGCGACTAAAATGGGTACAGCCGGGAATCCTGCCCCTTGGGATTATATCAGGGAACCTCAGGGACTTGCCTTCTTTAGGTAAGTACGGGCATCATGACCCCGAGGCACCCTAGTGATCTTTTTCTTTCCCATGGGGTTTACTGTCTTTGGTATACACGGGTGACGCGTTCCCGGGATACCCTAGCGATCCTTTTCTATTTTCGACTCTCCTTCTTGTCAACTAATTTGGCTTTTCTTCAATTTCTTCATGTCTAAACCACAGTTAAATCTTGTTTGGCGCATCATAGCCATATCTGGCTCTTGCGCCTATAACTTTACTTTCTCGCTTGACCCTTCTTGACGACCAATCTATTTTCATTGTTTTAACATGTAGATCACAGATTTACCTTATTTGGCGCAGTATGGCCACATTTGGAACTTCACTATCACTCTCAAAATAATGACCCGAATTGTTGTTTGATAGTTGCTTGGGGGGGGGGGGAAATGACAATAATATCTGCCGGCATTGATATTTACTATTCAAAATGTGAAATCGTTATTCTATGATATTTACATATTGACTAGAAAGGTATTACACAAAGATGTTTCATTCCAAACTCTGCCGTATTTGAAGAGTCATTGGTATTAATTCTATACCTTATTGATCTTCTTGATATTCAACCGTAAATATGTCACGACTGAAAAGCAAAACTTAATGTCTGTTGGTGAATTTTGAAATTCTTGTTCTTTTGAAATTTTTTCCCCCGCATTTTAATAAAATATAATGTCCAAATTATGTTTACTGTTAATATAATATTACGAACCATGTTCAAGTTTTATTAGTATAATTTTATTATTTTTTTAAAAATATTATGTTGTTCCTCGTTTTAATTATTTCATTTTCTTTTACAGAAGAGGACTTCTTCTCGGATTGGGAAATCCACTCCTTGATATATCAGCCAATACTGATCACGATTTCTTGGAAAAGTGTGTATTCAGTTTATCTATTCACAATCTTTTGAGATATATGATGAAATGTTTTGGAAGTATAAACAAATCGTGAAAGAAAATATGATGGCTAGAAAGCGAAAATACTAGTTTTAAATCTGTTATCTTTGTGTACTGAACTAAAAGTTGCTAAAGAAATATCGCATTAAAAGAAATTGAAAACTGAAATTATGTCGATCATATCTGATAAGATGATGCAAATCTTATGTTAAACGAAAGGGGGTGGGGATACGTTATAGTTAGATAAATGTGTGAAAAATAACAAATATGTTTGGCTGAAGAATAGGAAAGACTTATTTAGATGAAAATAAATAAACTTATGTGAATGGATAAATTATAATATTTTGTGTGTCATGTAATGCATTTTTTTTCTCTCTCATTGATTGAAACATTGTTCATTAACTGTTTGGGAGAATCTCCCATAAATATAAATATATGTGTATTTTTTTTTTTTTTCCTTTTTTCCCCTTTGAAAGCTTTCTGAAATCGTTATGTTATTAGACTAAAGAAATTCTTTTGGCCGGTAATGTTGCTTGCAAGACTTTTCTTGCCTAAAAGAAAAAAGTAAAACGTTTTGGAAGTAGAAGAGTGAAATCAATCGAAAACGTTTACATTTTGTGAAACAAAATAACTTAAAACAATTCATAAGCTCTTTCTTTCTTCAAATAATTCGTTAAAGATAAAGGTGCATTAAAATTATCTGATTTTGGAAAATGTAGAGAGATATTTCGATAAAACAAAAGTTAATTTTTTTTTTATTTATTTAAAAGAATTACAAAAACAATAATTAAAAAAGAAAGAAAGGAAAAGAAAAAAACGAGGGAAGTTGCAGAGTTTTAATCGATATTTTTAAATGTATCCAATTAGGCTATTATAATCATTATTTTTTTTATATTTCAATACAGACTATCATAATATACAAAATTTAAATTAATACTTCACTACGTTCATAACATTCATTATGCTTTTTTTTATTCCTTTTTTCATTGAAAAGAAAATGTTCCCAAATTGTTCGCCATGTTATGTTTTCTTACACTAAGGATTTCTTTCGTTATAATTGTTTTTTTTTTTATTTTCCTTTAATGGTGAAAAAGAATAAGCTTTTAAATTTCAGATTCGCGAAAGGTACCATGACCCCGAGGCACCCTAGTGATCTGTTTTCTTTTCCATGGGGTTTACTCTCTTTGGTAAACACGGTGACGCACCCCCGGGATATCCTAACGATCCTTTTCCATTTTCGACCCTCTTTCTTGTCAATCAAAATTTTACCTTTTTTCTACTTTTTTTTTCACACGTCTAGAATACAGTTTTACCCTTTTTTAACTGTTCTCTCGCTCACTTTGGTGCAGCATGGCCACATCTGACTTTTGCGCAGTTACAAATCAACCACTCGTTCACGTGACTCGCTTATTCATTGAATTCGCCGTAACAATCATCAATCACTCATTCAAAAGCCTATATCACAGTTACACTTTGTTTGGCGCAGCATGGCCACATCTGGCTTCTGTGCCATAAAACTTCATCGCCATCATCAGATTTACAAAAGAAAGAAAACCAAAAGTCGAGAGCGAATTCCGTTTTACCCGCCATCTCCCTTCAATGAGGCTGAGTGCCTTTTATTTTTTAGTTCTTTGGCAACAAATATAATTTCATATTGAAAAGGTAACTGTTTTTCAATTATATTTTAAGAGGTATCTGGTACAAGTACAGTTACCTTATTTACTCAAAATTGTTTGTTATTAAACATTTTTGTGGGAGTTGTTTTAAGAATAAGAAAAATTGTGTGTACAACACATGAAAAAAAAACCATGAATTATGTGTGCTGTCTAAAAAAAATTCAATTATCTTTTTTCCCATTTCTAGTTACAATTGTAAAAATTATCTCTTGTTTAGTGACCGAAAAGAGAGATTGGTATATCTCTAAAAATAATATGGAAAATTAAAGCTCTTGCTGCATTATTGAATCAGCAATTAGACTTTTTTCTGAAATGATTTTTATTTCTCTCGAAATTAACAAATGACATTGCGTTCATAGTAGCACAACAATAATATTAAACAGTGAAATTCGTTAAATAAGGTATTTTTTTATTGACTTCCATCTATTAGGTTCGTTTCTTCTAGGAACTCAATCTTCATAATCCGTTTATCTTGTTCTTAATTCATGACATCTTCCTGCAACATCCAAAATGTCTGCCTTAGGGCCATCTTCTTTGGTGACACATTAAACAACAAGAAGCATCTGTGCACATTTACTTCTTGTTGTACTATAGACATACTTTACAAAACAATTAAAGGAACATTCGACGACGTTCAGCTTCATAAAGAACAATAAATGTGATTTGGGGTGCGGGATGGAGACGGTTAAAAAGCGAAAAGAATTATATTACGTATTTTTAAAATATCTTCTGCTGATTTATATCTGCCTCTTTTAATGAATAGCATTCAAGAAATAAAACTTATAATCTATGTAGAAGTTTCCCAAGTGAGAAAAACTATTAGGGTTACCAAAAACTAATTCTCCAGATTGAAATTGTTATTGCTCCCAAAAAATGCCAGTCACTAAGAGGCATCCGATAATTCATTTTAACCGATTTTCCTTAATAATATTTGAAGTCGATATTTTTGTATATTCTATGGGATAGCTTTTATAAGAAACGTTGAAAAATTACAATTCTTGCACCATCGGGTGTGTAAATTAATTAGCCGATTTTTGGTGAATTTTTGAACATGGCGCTAAAAACCGGAAGTTTTGGATCTTTTAAAAATATTTAAATCGTTTCATTCAGAAATCTATCGATTCAAATGAAACAGAGTTAATACGGTAATTGGAATGAACATTATTACCCCATTAAAAAAAATAGAGTAATATTAATTTGTGGGATTTTATGCAAATTTTTAACTGCACAACCAGTGAGGGAATTTTTTCCGCCTTCGCTTCTGCTGAAGATTTCTGCTTCGATAGTTTTGGCGCAGATTACCACAACAGATGCTTAATTTCTACATGACCTAACTATCTTTTCTTTCCCATTAGGTTTACTGTCTTTGATAAACATAAGTGACGCCAATAGCCTCGCGTTGCTTTTAGTGCGACGTTAAGGCTCCCGTCTACCCGCCATTTTGATTTCGTCAGCTTGATGTTAATCCTACGGAATTTCGACTTAAATTCTCACATATTTACTATTTGATCTATTTGAATGCAATAAAGTGCATCTGAAAGAGCAAAAAATAATGAATGCTTCTGTGGAGTTACTTTTTTCTTCCTATTTTTAAAAATATTTGAAAATATTCTTTAAAGACGGAAAACTCAAAAACGAATAATTAAAATAAAAATATTTTTAAAAATTTTAGGAAAAAAGTAATTCCACAGAAGTATTGAATATTTTTTGCTCTTTCAAATGCACTTTATTGCATTCAAATAGATCAATTAATAAAGATGTGAGAGTTAAAGTCAAAATACCATAGGATTAACATTAAGCTGACGAAATCAAAATGGCGGGTGGACGGGAGCCTTAATATAAACTAAACTGGATTATTAATTTTTTTAAATTCTCCATTAATTCAATATTATTTCATTCAATTAAATTTAATATTATTGAATTTTAATGTCTGTAAAGTTTAATGTAACGTTTTATCATTATTTACAGCATCTTTTTTTTTTTTTTTTTTTTTTTTTAAATTATGGAAGCTTTAAAAAAATTCTTTATTCAACGACCCTAAGGCTTTTACCCTTACTAATTTTATATTTGTATCTTTCACTAGATCACAGTTCCACTTTGTTTCTATAGCTCCATTTCATTTACTAAATTATTTTTTTCCGTAAATATTAATTGCAGTTCACATAAATTTACTCAAAATATTATTTAAAAATTGGTCCTCATTAAATTTTTTTAACATGGATTGTTATAGTTTTCAATTCACCCTTGCTAAAAACAAATATACCCATTAGAAATTAGACATATCAGCGTGTTTTATGTATAATCCTGAAAACAGTGGAATTCTTCATTCTACTTTTTCTTTAGCTGTACTCGAGATAAAAACTTAATATGATTTGCATCATACCTTTTAAGTTTTGATGATGAATACACCAAAAAAAGTTGCATAACTTTTTTAATAACTAATGAACAAAATTCCTGTATTGCGTCATTTTTATAAATGCCATTTGTCATGTGTTTATATCGATTTTGCAATATCTTAGATAAATAAACTACAAATGCATCGCTGTGCATCTGTCATTTACTCACTCTAATGATTTTCCTAAATACTCCCTGCTGAAATAGGGTAAACCAAATTTCTGTTGCTGATGTCAAAATTCAACATATTTTTTTACTTTACAGCTCTTTATTCTTTCTCAGTTTCAAAGAATAGAGCAGGGGCAAAAAAAAATTCAATTTTAATTAATGAGATGCATACTCCACAAATTGTTCTTTGCAAAGAACGAATTTAGCTACCAAAGGTGCTAACTTTTTTTTAAAAAAAAAATTATTAAATTATTCGATTAAACATTAGAATTAAAGCAAATGATGAAATATTGAAGTGGACAATAATATTCTTTTCAGTTATTAAAGCTAAAACGATAGCTTAATTTCATTTTGAGCTAAATGCAATTATTGCTGCTGTAAAATGAAAATAAATATTTCTGCGTTAACCTATTCTCACAGCTAACATAAAAAAAAATAGTGCTGATTCGATGAGGCGACTGCGATTCAAACTGAATGCGTTGTGAATTCGGTTGTAAGAAATCAGATTAAATAAGTTCGTCCATGTATTGCTTTTCTTTGAAAAGCGGTTAGAGATCACATTTTGTGATTGTACGAAAACAGAATAATAATGGTGTTTTTAGAGAAATTGTCAAGTATGTTAACTATAAAAAAAAGTTAACTAACTGTTTTTTTTATTCCACTAACTCGAGAATAATCGGAATTCTTTCGTGGGAGGTAGGCTTGAAGTATATCAGAGTCATAAAAATTTCCCCTTTCCATGAAAAAGGAAGTTCTATCTTATCGACTTCCAGTTTATGAGGCTGAAGAGTCATAATAATAAACAGCATTCCTTGATGAATGAGCTGACTTCGAAAAATGAAGGCATGTTGACTAATATAAATGCTCAGAATTAGAAATCTTGTGGATGAATCATCCCGAGCCATTTCATTAAAATGAATCAATTTTTATTTTCCTCTTATTTTACTTTTGCGTTAAGAATGAAATGTTTTAAATACAATTTTAGATGACATAAAGCACTTTATAAATATATTTTTAGTTAAAATAGTCTGAAAGTAGGTCATTTGACGATAGTTTTCGAAATAGAGTACATCTATGTTTATAAAATGACAATTCTATTTCAAAATGAGTGAACGATCGCTGATATTTTTAATTTTGGAATCATGCATGTTCTCTGTTTAACCACCTGTTCCTTTTCCGTTCTTGATTTTTTTTTTTTTTTTTTTGAAAAAGAACAAAAATATTTTAACATAGTGAAATCTCTTTGTGAAAGTTACCGTTACTTGATTGCAGTGTAAATATCTAACGTTAGAAGGAAACTAATCAGGTGATCGTTTTAATCATAGGGCATAGGTTTGTTTATATTTGATAGATTTCTATTTTAAAATGTTAACTTTTGACATTTTGTATTGTGTTAACTTTTTTTCCCCGAATCCGTTGATTCATTCCGTATGAAATACACCCAACTCTTTTTTTACACGATTTTGAAACTACACGGTTCATCAATATACTTTTTTTACACGAAATTTATGTTCTAACACGAATCCCCCCCCCCCCCAATTTTCCCAAATATTCAAATGCTGCTTTACCGTTTAATATCGCCTCTTTGATTCAGCCATTCGATTAGGGTATTAAAGCAGTTTTTAAATTGTACTACGTAAAGCAAAACGTTTACATATATTTTAAACTCAGTGGAAGACGGAAATTGTGGAAGCACGGAGAAAGTTTACGATTATGGATTGCATTACACATGCTTCTTTTGCCATCAAACAGTTGCACCAATTTGACCTAAAATGCTTGTTGGAAAAAATTTCGCTAGCGTGCTACAAAAGTGGAAGTTTCATAGTACAAAAATGAACTGTGTATTCTGAAATCATAACTCTATCGAATGCAATTGATGGACGATTTGATCGAATTTATGACAGTTTATTATAATAAAGAAGTCGGTAATGACGAAGTTGAAGATGAAGTTCACCTATTAACAGCTGATTTAATTCGTGAGGGCTTGAACATTTTCTTACTCATAATCCCGACATAGAGTAGTCATTAAAATTTCAACGTAATCTTAAGTTTTGTGTAGCAGGATTTCAAAAATTATATAAGCAACTTGAGAAACAAAAAGAAAGAAAAGAAAAACAAACGCTAATAACAGACTTAATAACAAAAAAAAAAAAAAAAATAGAAGCCGTTAATAAAGAACGAAATTTTTCATTTCAATCAAAGCCGACAATTGTGCTACATATCTGATACATCTACTGATGATAGCATTTTTTTTATCCTGTTCGCAATAAACGTGCGCGTTTGTTTTCAAGTAACGATGATTAATTGTTAGTAGTTTTATTCCTAATTTCAAATTGAATTTTTATATCCTGTATGTATCTATAGATTGAATTTTCACTGTACACTAGTATTATTTTTTTATGTATGGAAATTCTATAATTTAATTGCGCTTATATGAGTTAACGAATGTCAAAAATATACCGTATGACGTCTCGTCAATTTTAATTTTGAATAATTTTTGATCGAATAAATATATGGGAATGATATTTTAAGCTTTGGATATTTATTTTATCTCTTATCTATTTAAATTAAATTAATAGAGCTTCAAACTCTTAGCTTGTTAGAATATTGGGCAATTTTTCGAAAAAAAAAAAATATTTTACATTTTACTCTTCGGACGTTCTGATGTGACGTTTATATTTTATAATTGTTTTAAAATTTTACACCTTGTTCTGCTCATTGACACCAAGCTTACTGTGTTTTCTTCGATAGCTTAAAAGTTATAACGGTTTTGAATTCCCTAAATATTTCATTACGTGGAGTATTTTGACAGCATTCAATGCAACAAGAGAAGAAAAATAAATTGTGCATCAAAAAAATTCGTATTGTAATCCTTTTAAACATTCCATGCTCACATTTTGATTGAGGAAATACTTTTGTTTCATTCTTTGTAGAGATGCAGTCTTATTACATTTGATTTCATTAACGTTATTGTTTTCTAAAGTTTGATATCAACCTTTCTCTATTTTCCTGAAATATTCCTTCCAAAGCCTTGATAATGAAAGATAATATTGTGCATTCCCTATTTCTTTCTTTCTTTTTTGAATACTTTACGCAATTGAAAAAATTATCTCAACTTAGATTTCTTTTATATTATGGTTTATCTTGGACTTAACGGTGCGTTTTGAAATATGAAGATGGCCTTTTTGTCGGTTACAGAAGTAAGTTATTCGTCATTGCAAGAGGAAAAGAAAAAGACAATAAAGGTCAAAAGCACCGATCCATGATGATAAATTCGAAATGCATTTTTATCTTTATGGTATAGATTGATTTACAAGGTTTTTTTCATTCGATATTTTTCAATTTCCCTAAAATGAAGGAGTTTTACCTTTTTTTTTTTTTTTTTTTTTAAATTATTAATGAAATAACAACTTTCGCTTGTAAATCATTTCAAACCTGTATAAACAATTATGAATTTTGTGTGTGATATATAAAATGTGTGATAAAAAATCAGGCAAGGCCAAAAATCATCCTATAAAACCTGTCTAAAATAAACGCTGTATTCCCCATTTATTATTATTATTTTGTATTTGATATCAAATCGATTACTAATTTAGATAAACGCGTAATTTTTTTTGAAATCCGCTCGCCCTTTTAATCGTCCAATAGTCATTTTGTTAACTATTTAGTATGATTGTTATTTTGTGGCATTACATCAATATTGATTAAATAGGTAACATATTTCATATAAATTTAGAATTTGTAAAAATATATGAACAGCAGAAAACACAACGCACGATGTTGTTTTCTAATTGCATATATATGCAATGGTTTTTTTTTTTTATCCCGTTGATGTTATACCTTCAGGGGTTTCCTTCTTCAGGAAGTTCGGACATCATGACTCCGAGGCATCCTAGTTGCCTTTTTCTTCCCCATTGGGTTTATTGTCTTTGGTATACACAAATGATTCATCCCTTAGCGATCCTTCTCTACTTTTGACCCTTCTTTTTGTAAACCAATTTTTCTACCCCCCCACACACTTTTTCAAACTTCTAGACCACAGTTACACTGTATGTGGCGCATCATATAACCACATCTAGCTCTTGTGCCATTAAACTCTACCATCACTCACTCACACCTATTGACGTTACGAATTTCAGTTTGTGGGGCTTTTGTAACTTAGTTCTAATTAATTGGGTTACAATAGTCGGATATTATTCCTACCTTATTCCTCAAGTTATAATTCTTTAGATTTCTTTGGAGATTATGTATGAGACAATGTGTGCATGCATGTTGCTTTATATATTCTAAGAGAATGACAATGATGCTAAAAAACAAAAGTAGTACTGACAATTTTTCAAAAAGCTTCAGAATTCTTTTAAACTTATATGAAGTATAACCTATGATATACTTCAAACAAAAAACACTGCAAAACTTACATTCTTTACCTATTCTTTGGATTTGACTCTAAGCCTGTGTGTCTGTGTTCATCTCTGTACTTGTACAAATTGGTTGATTGATTCGTCCAAAGGAGTCCGAGCTCACCAAACAAGGGATTTGAATTATTATGCCGGTCTCCTAGAAGGACCACATCTCTAGGCTTTTCTAAAAATCTTACTTAAGTACTTAAACATATTTTTAACACTTTAAAAAAAATTCAGAAAGTTGTTTTCAGAAGTTTTATTTCCTATTGAGCGGAATCCAGCGGGTTTTTTTTTTTTTTTTTTTTTTTAAAAACAAAAAGTTGGTTAAAAATTTAAAAAAATTTTTAAAATTTTAAAAAAAATTTATAAATTTTTTTTTTTTTTTTTTTTTTTCTTTTTTGGGGTATCCCTGGGGTTTTTTTTTTTTTTTTTTTTTTAATAAGCCTTCAGTGGGTTAAAAATAGAAAGACACTTGTATTTTTCGAAAAAAAGATATATTCGTATTTATTAAGTTATTTTATTTTTTCATCTTGAAATTTTTGTCAGAAACATAAAATAAAATCAAAAAACAAAGAACTCCAATAAATTTAAATTGAATATAAAACCAAAATATTATTTATAAAATTATAGTTTTCTTTTGGTTGAAGAGTGTAAAAAAAACTAGGATACTTCGCTTTTCTAAAAAAAGAAATCTAGAATATTAGGAAGATGTTTTTCTACCATTAGCTTTTATAACTTCAAACACCCGGTATGGCATAGAATAATAGAAATATAGAATGTCTGTTTGGCATATATTGCTCCAAACACGATTTAGAGCATTCTAAAAATTATTAATAGTGTCACATTATTTTCCACCATCATAATATTCGTCGTATAATAAATGCTTTAATGTTTTCTACGATATTAAGATTAGGACTTGTAGCTATGACAAAATTCAATTACTTTTCGCACAAAACAATTTTTGACAACCTGAACCGTATGAATGGATGCTCCATCTTTTTGAAAGATCCATAGAATGTAATCTTATCCGCCAATATTTGCACAATGAGGTAGATTTTCCGATTGTAATAATGCAATGTAATATGAATGTTTCTGGTTACCTTTTTTAAAAAATTACACTTGATATTCCTCCATAACCAATAGCTAACCAGACCATGAAAATTCCTCACCCCTATTGTCTTATAGAATATAGTCCTTTATCATTTAAAATGCCTGCAATATTGGTGCCCATTTGGGCCATACAAGTTATTCTTTTTCTCATCGGAGAAAATAACAGAAATCATTTGTCCAAGACTTGTCCAAAGCAGTCGGTTATCTACTCATATGTGAATTTTTCACTACTTTGGAGGATGTTTTCTTTTTTGAAATCTTTTATAATTAGACTTTATATAATTCTGAGCAGTTTGCTTTGACACTTGTGTTGATATAGTTTGTGTTCTGACCTTTGAAACTGATGAGCCTTTTTTTTTTAAACTGTCCACGGATTAATCTTTCATCACAAAGGTTTCTCCCCATCCTCCAAGTCATCTTTTGGGTTACATGAGTATTGGAGTTTCTCAAAAAGCTTAAAGTAGCATTATGACCAACATTAAGCTTACGGGAAATGTCTCTAATGCTTTTTCCTTCATTTTTGTTAGTTATAATAGCTAGACTCATTTGCAATTTCGATAAAGGTGCTTGTCTTGGCATAATAACGAAAAAGTATGATTTATACACACACACACTATTTCTAAATAAAATCTATAAAACAGACAATATTTGCTTCAGAATTCGCAATTTTATGGAATAAATGAAACTTTTGCGGATGTCCTATTTTTGTACAATCAGAAATTCATATATACTTGTTTTCCTCATTGAAATAAAATGGTAGCTATTTAATATTAGACTTGAATGGAAATGTATCTAAAGAAAACTCTAAAACAAATTTATGTTCCAGCTATAAAATGGCTTTAAAAATTTCAAGAAGTTAAGGATCCTGCTTTTTCTACGCAATGTAGAATACACCCTGACATATAGTATTGGAGGAATTTTACTATCTGAACAAAAGAAAAAGAATTCTTATTCCAGTATGCCTCTAATAATATAACAATTACAATAGATAAGTAGCAGTTTGAGCATAAATATCAATAGAAAGTTGTAGAAAATTTTCCTTGTGTCCAGTTTGCCGTCTTTCTTAAACAAAGGCCCCGTTCTTATTTGAAACGGAAATCAAAATGTTAGTATATCTTAGTGCATTTTTATCAGTCTTTGTTATCTACTGTGGATCTACCCCTTTCTTATAATCGTGCCAATATTTTATTTTTTTATTGTTGACATTTACTGTATAATGAATTATTTGTTTCAGAACAATTACTTTTGCTAAGAATCGTGAATCGGTTAGGTTCTTAAGGTTGAGATTCGAAAACTGATACTTGTTTTTGCTGAAAACTGATTATTTTAATTCACATACCGTGGTAAACTTGAAGACATTATGTATATACCTTAAATTATATACATTGTTTTCAATACAATACATACTTGTAATAAAAAAAATTCAATTGATACCATGAAGGAGATGTATTTATTGTTTCCAAAATGTGTATCATTTGAAATTTAATTTGAATGCTTATTCAACAATTGTGAGTCGCATTTTGTAACTTTTAGTATCATTTTCAATTATGTGTAATCATTTCAAAAGTATAAAACTTTCAATAAAATAGAAAATCTTGTTTTCTACAATTTAGAATTTGAATTAATTTTTCAACTGGTTATGAATGTTCGAATTTGGATTCCGTTTCATTTTGAAGTATTCTAATTCTTCAATTACCATGATTTTTCCCTTTGCTTTTTTATAATTTTATTTTGAAAAGTCATAAATGTTAGTGACTATTTAATATGTGACAAATGATCTGTTTCTTGGTTTCGAACCTATTCTGTAAAATGTTAGTAAAAGTTTCAATGGCAGATATAATTGTTTGTTAACCAACCATCAGTATATTTTTTTCTTGGTTGTAACTTGTATTTTTTATACATCTTATACTCATATATATCGTAATTCATTTTTAAAAATTCTTCAGCTAAATTATAGAAGCTCATTTCATTGTTTGGGTTGCTTTTTTCATAAATGAACGTTTCCGGAAACGTGATATGCATTGCTAATAATTTAATATGATTTAAAAAAAAAAAAAAATACAGATGGTGACAATACTAAATTTTTGGAGATTGCAGAGGGGGCCCAGGCGGCTTAGATGAGGAGGACGGTTGGGAACAATCAAGCTGGCTAATCCTGTCAACAGCATCGGACCATTGTGTCATTAGATCAGATAACTGTATTGTCATTGAGACTTATGCAGAATTTCAAGGCAAGTGGAAGTGGTTCAAAATAGAGTTGTAAGATTTGACCTAACATTTATGTGAGGTTGAATAAGCGCTAGTCTAATATTTTATTCCAAATAAAATAAAATTCACGTTTTGAATTTCGAAACGAATGCGTGATCCTCTGTTGCCACGCAACAAATGCAATCAGTTTCCGTTTTGATTTTTGAATTGTTGTCTTTGAACAACTCATAGAGGGGACGGTGATCAGGTGACAATTAATTTCTTCAACTTTTTGTTATTTGGAAGAGCAGTGCAGCGTTGATGTTGTTTGTTTTAGACTTTTATAAAATTTCATGTGTGCCAAAATTTGTTAATTATTGTAAAGTCAAGTTTGTCTTTGTTTTTGTACGATTCGTCGGACATATAGGAGTGTTAAGGTAAATGTTTTGTTTATTTTAAAAAATTTCTGTGGTTTTGCGGTTTTACCCGCGTAGAATGTTATTCATTCAATTTAATGTATGAAATTATAAGTAATTTAGTTTTAAGTGCGCGCAATTTATTCGTGATATTATTTTTTATATACTTTGAGGATTGGCAAAGTTAGAGTAGATGGGCGACAAATTCAGGGTTCGTACCGAGTGACAGAAATCCACGCTATTCCATTGTTGAGAGGGGATGTTTCATATGTTTTATGGAGCATTTGGAAAAAAAAAAAAAAATGGTGACCTTATAATTGTTTAAAAAATCTGTTTAATCGAGGATATATATATATATATATATAGGGTCATAATAAAATAAAGTAATACACAAAACAGTAAGCTTCAAAAATACTTAATTTTTTTATATGTATTTATTTCAATCTATGGAATATATTAGAATGTTTATAATTTCAAAGCAATTCTTTTCATAAGCAGATAAACTTTCATAAATCACAAGCGGTAAAATTTTTCCTGGACTGTGGCCTCCCCTGAAATATGAATCTTGTTAAAGCTCATCATAATTATCGCTGATGGAGCAAATAACTTTTATTCTTTCTGTAACCTGCAATTTCATGTATCAGTAACGGAAGTCTGGATGATTAATGCTTTCTGAAAGAATAGGCTTCAGAGTTTATTTTATTAGATATAAAATTATATTTATTTGCATGCTTATCCTTCTTTAAATATTTGCTGCACCAACGATCGTTTATCTTCGCTAATGAAAGCAAACATTCTTCCTTCCTGGAATCGTGATGAAAATAGAATCAACAGACAAAGTTTAACTGTTTAAAATTTTGCTCTCTGGGGAACATAAACCATTTTCTTCCCTAATTTTTATCTCTGGGCGTGTTTTCCCCTGTAATTTTAAAACGTTTTTCTGAATTTCACTTGGTGTGTGTGTGTGTGTGTCATCAAATTTTCGATCGTTAATTTAACCAACTTCCCATCAAGCTAGAGCTTTGAAATTTTGGGAATCGTTCGTACTCGCCTAACAATGCAATATTTAGACATTTGCGACAAGTTTTAACTAATATTTTCTTTAATAATGCAGTTTAGCCCAAACACTTGGCGCGATTTCAAAAATTGGCACCAAACTTGGCGATTGTTTTTTTTTTTTTTTTTTGCTGAGCGTTAAATCCGTGAAACGGAACAGGGTAGCCACATTTGGCAAAATACTGCCAAATAATTCTTGTCGCCAAGGATAAACCTTTCCTGAATTCTGGTTCCCATTTTTTTTAATAGAATGACTTACAAACTTTCAAATGCATGTTTTGATTTTATGAGTATTATGAATTTCTTAATATGCTCACAAATGTATCTTTTTAAGTAAATTTTAAAGTTAAAAATAACTAACAGTTTTAACTAATATTTCAATAATTTTCTTTAATAAACTTTGCTACCATATAAAAACGTTATTTTTAAAAACGTTGGTTTTTATATCGAATTATTAGAATCACTTTCATGTGCGGGTTTAATTTGTCTTACTTATGTAATAGTATGTTAAAAACATGTATTCACAGTATATTTTGCTCGCACGCATTATTATTTTTTTTTAAAAAAAATGTGGCCTGAATTGTAGTTTCCGTATCTCAAGAGTCCGAAATTCAACAAATCAAAAAAAGCCCAAACCTATATAACTCAAAACTAAAAATAGAAAACATAACTTATTTTCCTTTATATCATAGATGTAATCTGTGATATAGAGGAAACTATACGCTTCCATATCAATATAATAATTCGAATTAAAAACCAACGTTTTTATATGGCGGCAAAGTTTATTAAAAAAATTATTGAAATATTAGTTAAAACTGGATGCAAATATCTAAATATAGCATTGTTAGGCAAGTAAGAACAGTTCCCAAAATTTCAGAGCTCTAGCTTGCTGGGAAGTTGGTTAAATTAACGATAGAAAACTTGATGACACAGTGATACACACACAGACAGATACACACCAAGTGAAATACATAAAAACGTTAAAACTAACTAAAATTAATTAATTCATCCGGTAAATTAAATGAATGGAATGCATTTTTACCCAACCACCCTTGGCGACAAGAATTACTTAGCGATATTTTGCTAAATGTGGCTACCCTGTTCCGTTTTACGGACTTAAGTTAAACAAAAAATAAAATAATAATAATAATAAATAAAAACCAGCCAAGTTTGGAGCAAATTTTTGAAATCGCGCCAAGTGATTGGGCTAAACTGCATTATTAAAGAAAATATTAATTAAAACTTATCGCAAACGTCTAAATATTGCATTGTTAGGCGAGTACGAACGATTCCCAAAATTTCAAAGCTCTAGCTTGATGGGAAGTTGGTTAAATTAACGATCGAAAATTTGATGACACATACACACACACCAAGTGAAATTCAGAAAAACGTTGTAAAAACTCAAAGTGAATTCTGCTTGAAAAATGCTTGAATTGAAAATAATTTTTTTTTTTTTTTAATTCTAAAGATTACTTATGAATGGTAATGATTCATTGAATTAAATTCTATTTTCTGATGCTATCTGTAACATCAATTACTTTTTTCTTTTCTCACATTTCTTAGTCATCTTTCGTTATGCTAGAAATTTGTAGTAGAATTTAATGTTGTGTGTCATATATATACCAGTTCAGGATTAAAATGGAAACATGCCGATATCTTTACACATATTTTAGAAAAAGATCCTTATGTGCGCATAGATATGCATGTATTTTTTTTACACACATACATATATGCAGGCATATCTATATGGTTTATATATGTAAGTGTGTGAAGGACCCGCGTTAGCACTTTTTCATCTTTTTTTACTTTCTTTCTCTTTTGCAACATTCTATTTTGTACACCTACTAAATCCTATCAACGAGCTTTCAGGCGCTTTTTAACTGCAAATGTCACCTTCGCTTTGCAAAGTCGCGCGTTTGGTCCTAGTATCCTAAACCTCTTCTAATTGCAAGCTAAGCAGAATTTCAGGACTTCTTTTTGTTTTGGGGTATTTAAGCCGACGCTAACCTTTGATCGCTCGCTTTTCTATCTTGCTACGTAATACGCGCCGCTCTGCCTTAGTTTCCATACGCAACAAATCTTGTTAAACTTATCAAAATAAAGGAATTTAATCCAAATTAGACTGATTATTCTCAGGTGATCAAATTTTCTCTCAATATTCGGCTAGTATGTTATATACTCTCTATATAAAAAAAATCGACGCACTAAGGAGTTGTCCGATTGGAAGGAAATTACGTATGCAAAGATATTGGGGCCGAACATGCCAGATTAAACTTCGGTGTCCAATGAATGAATAGTGGGAGCTCAAGCGCATCGGAACTGCGCATTCAGCCTGTGTATATAAGGAGTGATTCTCAATCGAATGGTCAGATCCTTGGTGAAAACCCCTCCCACCTTATATATAGCAAATTAAACTCTTGTGAGGGCAGCCAATCGCAGCATCACAGTACTTCACCTCGCAACCAATTCTAAAGCAGGCTTTCGCCTGCTCCTTCATATCATCAAAATTATCCTACTGGAACTTCATTCTCAAGATGCAGTTCACACTTCCTGCAATAGATGGCCCCAGTTTTGCTGGCATCTTCTTTCGACTATAACTTTGGAACTATCTTTCATATCTCCATGAAATTTTCACAGTACATCCTCAGATTACCTCTCCTCAGAATGAAATAACCACAACTTCAAAGAACCTTTTATTTTATCAGATTTGAGCTTGAAGAGCGCTCATAGAAATGTCTTCTACTAGGCGCCCATAGAAATGTCAACGTCAACGAATGGTCAAAATTTCGGTTGTATTTTGACTGTGGAAATCTTAAGTCGGCTGTAACAATGCCTCGCCGAAGAATTCGGGCACATTACGTGCAGATGTCAGAGTTTGAAAGAGGTCGTATCATTGGATTGAAAGAGACAGGCTGGGCAAATCGGAGAATCGCTCGTCATTTGGGTCGAAGCAATGCGGCGATTAAATGATGCTGGCGAGAATGGATCAATAATGACAGATATCAGCATCAAAGGCAGCGGTTGACCGAGGACCACAACTGAACGGGAAGACAGAGCAGCTGTTACAGCACCGGATTCGTTGTTATCAACTGTCCACCGTGTGACATTTACACGTATTCAACTTGACCGTCTGACAGACGATTGAGGGAGCGGAATTTACTCTCGCGCCGACCGTTACGCCGCTTGCCTCTCACGCCTGTACACCGTCAAGTCCGATTACAGTGGTGTCGAGCTCTATCAACTTAGAACTGCCCTGATTGGGGACCGATAAATTTTAGAGATGAGTCACGTTACCAACTGTGTCCTGACAACAACCGCAGACGTGTTTGGAGACGTCCAGGGCAGCGTGGGAATCCTCCCCTTACTATCGCACGCAACGCAAGCCCACAAATGGGCGTTATGGTCTGGGTTCCATCTTTGATAGCTGGACCCTTTTGATAGTCATTTCTGGTACACTAACGGCATAGCTGTACGTAGAAGACATTCTACGATCGGTTGTGTTATCGTTCCTTTTGCGACACCCAGGACGTACTTTTCAACTAGCACGTGTTGCTATGAATTGTGTGCAAGCATTCTTTACACTTCCTTGGTCTGCTAGGTCACCTGATCTTTCTCCTATAGAGCACATTTTGGACGTTACGGAAAGGCAATTGCAGCCATCCCGAAATGTTGACGATTTAGTCCATCAGCTGGAGACAATTTGGCTCGAAATTTCAAAGGGCACATCCCAGGAGCTTTATCAGTCTATGCCACGCCGGGTAACAGCTTGCATCCAGGCCAGAGGTAGACCAACGCCTTATTGACTTCTTCTGTTTGTAACGGCCAAACTCTGAAGTAAATCAGTCAGTTGTTCTGAAATTTTAATCGTTTGTTTTTCTGTGTATGTTCTGCATATCCAACAATTTTTATCGCAATCGGACTACTCCTTCTCGGTGCATCTGTTTTTTTTTTTTTTTTTTTTTTTTTTTTTGTTTTGTTATGGAGAGTGTATATGGGGAGAGAGTCCCCCCTCTCTTTCTTATATATTTATTGAGAGGGAATCACACACTTTCAGTAGGCGAAGATTTAACTCCTGGGACCTCTGTGCATTTAGAATTGCTAAATAAAATTAAAAAAGGATCTAGTGAAACTCCCATTTATTCACGAAATCCCACCCTTGACAATTGCAAATATTAGGTCTCCTTCTCACTCGCACTACTATTACTAACACTGAGATCAAAACAATTGGCGTTCATAAACACAAACGGGGTTTATTCTGTCCTCGTAACTTTTGTAGGACTCTACTGAAAAAGATTTTACATTATTTTTTTAAGTGTCTGGAAATAAGGAGTATATATGCTTCGTATGAAGAGAAAAGGCACTTTCTAAGAAATAATCTTTCACATTTTTTTATATGTCTCCCAAACTTGTAAAAGCTCTTATCCTTCCAAATTTGTTTCTCTTATCACCGTTACCATCCTCCAAATATGTCGATTTTCCAGAGATCTCCGAAATAAAGTTTTGGCAGTTTTGAAATAATCACTACTCATTACTTCGGGCAGTGAGTAATGCGGAAATGTTTAAAGCATTTTAATTTATTCTTTTCACAATCAGGTAGACGTACTTGAAGACCTTGTAGAATAATCTGTTGTTTTGTTTATATCTCTTCTACATGATTCCATCAAACTTTGGAAACTTAATTTTCAACAAACGTAGCTTTTTTTAATGTGAAATTGGCGACGCTGTTTTAAAATATTGTAGTTGTGAATATTAGTATCTAATTTTACAATGTTTTTCTGAATTTCACTTGGTGTGTGTGTGTCATCAAATTTTCGATCGTTAATTTAACCAACTTCCCATCAAGCTAGAGCTCTGAAATTTTGGGAACCGTTCTTATTTGCCTAACAATGCAATATTTAGATATTTGCGACCAGTTTTAACTAATATTTTAATAATTTTTTTAATAAACTTTGCCACCATATAAAAACGTTGGTTTTTATTTCGAATTATTTTGATTTTTATTGATTCTCTTTTTAAAAAAACATTTGTGCATTTTTAATCTTTTTTAAAAATCTTTTTACAGGTATGGTTTGAAATTAAACGATGCCATTCTGGCAGAAGAAAAACACATTCCAATGTAAGTAGAAGCTATATTGTAAAAATGCAATATTGCTATTGTTTATATAGAAATGCATCGCGTTTGTTTCTAAAAAGATATAGAAATAAAAATTCAATTAATTCTTACAGAAAATTAAATGTAAAATGATTTGATTGATCCACTTGTGCTTTGATCTGAAATGTCTGTGATTTAGATCATTATCTGGTATTGGCGAAGTCATTTTGGATCCTATTATTAAATTCTCTAAAAAAAATACTAGTCTTCAAATACATTTCTATAAAAAAAAAAAAATAAATAAATAACACTTTAATGTAATAATAGTATTGTGTATATTTTCCGATTCCATAATTTAAATGAGTTTAAGGAGAATAAGGAAGTGCAAAGTCTACAAAGTACAAATTTTTTAGAAATGGAACAAACAACTTCGATGGGGAGGAGGGAATTAAAACAACCATCACTTCTTATTCAGATTCATTAAGTTTTGTTTGAGAGATTTTTCAGTTTACACTTTGAATATGAGAATTCTGCCCGTGTATATCTTTCCGTTAACTTATTTGATGTAAACGAATTATGAATAAATTTCATTTTTTTTTTTCCCGAGTTTCTGCTGCCTTAAATAGAACTAAAATGTTTTTCAAAACGTTACCCCTTTCCTCTAATAGAAAAGGTTCCATAATACTGTATGGCTTATGTATTATCCTCACTAAAGAGCTTTAATTTTTTTTTTTTTCTTTATTCAGTTTTTATTGCTCAGCTTATTAAAATCAAGTAAAATTTTTATTCATTTATATTGTACGATATGCAACTGCTGTATCCTTCATGTTCATTATGATTACTAAAACAATCAGGAAAAGGAAAAACCTTTTGTAAAGAAATATAAATGTTGATTTTGGATAACACAAAAACAATGAAAAACTCGTTTATTATCTTTAAAGCAGTGTGTACACTTCACAGATTCTTACTAGTCTACTGTATGAAGAAATTGGCAAGTATTTTAAATTTCTGTTAATTCTACTTTATCATGATAATTAAACACAAATTTAAAGGTGGTAAAAGAGTTGTAAGAACGAATATATGAGTATGTAGAAAATACCCATGTGAGTGAGTGTATTTCAACAGCGATATATAGTTGCGTGTGTAGATATTCTATTATTTAAAACAAAAATCTCAAAGATAATGCATTTTAATCTACCATAATACCTTTTCTGGAATATTATTATTCTATATATTTTGAATGAATTAGACTTTTTAATAAGATGCCAGAGATAGAGAGGAATTTTTAAGTGAAACTTCATTCTATCGGTCTCCCCCCACCCCATCTCTTTGTCATTCCTCAAAAAATAGCTTTCCATTCAAATTTTATGCCAATTCAATCTCAAATCAAACTTTTTTCTTTAATTCTCTCTCCAGTGCTTCAGATAAACTATTATGTTTTTAAAAATATTTACTCATAGTATGTTTTTTTCAATGGCATATTAATTTCCATTCTTCTCTCCTAAGTTGAAATCAAGCACATTTAAAATCAGAATTGTTTTCAAAATAAATTTACCTGTCAAAACTAATGAAAACATTATATTATTTTAGTTCTCATGCTTAAAATAGATGTAAAAAAAATATTCGATTTTTTTTTTTACTTATTTCTTATAATCAGAATTATTTGCTTTTAAAAATTTTTCCTTTTGTGTTGGACTCCCCCCTCCCTTTCCAAGTTTCTTGACAGCATTTTCAGATACGAATATTCGAATTAGAGTGATATACAGTGCATCCTTATATATTGGGTTGGCAACTAAGTAATTGCGGATTTCACTCATAGATGGCTTCAGTTGAATTTTTAGGTTTGCAGACGTAGTACAAATGTAAAACACATTTTGTTATTTGATAGTTGGCAATTCAGCTGTCAATCAGTAAAAAAAGTTTTTTGATCGGTTGCGTAGTTTTCGCTTAGCCTTCGTTGAAGAATGGAAAATCAAAAGGAACATTTTCGTCATATTTTGCTTTTTTATTTCCGCAAAGGGAAAAACACATCGCAAGCTCATAAAAAGTTTTGTGATGTTTATGGTGACGAAGCCTTAAAAGAACGGCAGTGTCAAAATTGGTTTGCCAAATCTCGTTCTGGTGATTTTTCACTCAAAGATGAAAAACGCTCTGGTCATCCAGTTGAAGTTGATGACGCCCAAATCAAAGCAATAATCGATTCGGATCATCACAGTACAACACGTGAGATTGTAGAGAAGCTTCATGTATCACATACATGCATTGAAAATCACTTAAAACAACTTGGCTATGTTCAATAACTCGATATATGGGTTCCTCACGAACTGAAAGAAACGCATTTAAGGCAACGCATTAACAGCTGCGATTTGCTAAAGAAACGTAATGAAAATTATCCATTTTTAAAACGACTGATAACTGGCGATGAAAAATGGGTTGTTTACAACAATATCAAGCGGAAAAGATCGTGGAGCAGGCCAGGTGAACACACTCAAACAACATCAAAAGCTGATATTCATCAAAATAAGGTTTTGTTATCAGTTTGGTAGGATTACAAAGGAATTGTCTACTTTGAACTCTTACCACCCAACCGAACGATCAATTCTGATGTCTACATTGAACAACTAACGAAATTAAACAATGCAGTTGAAAAAAAGCGGCCCGAATCGACAAATCGAAAAGGTGTTGTATTCCATCATGACAATGCAAGGCCCCACACATCTTTGGTCACTCGGCAAAAATTATTGGAGCTTGGTTGGGATGATTTGCCACATCCACCATATAGTCCTGATCTTGCACCATCTGATTACTTTTTGTTTCAATTTTTACAAAACTCCTTGAATGGTAAAAATTTCAATAATGATGATGATGTCAAATCGTACCTGATTCAGTTCTTTGCTAATAAAAACCAGAAGTTTTATGAACGTGGGATTATGATGCTGCCTGAAAGATGGCAAAAGGTCATTGATCAAAATGGGCAATACATTACAGAATAAAGTTATTTAGTTCCATGAAAAAATTGTCTTTGATTTTCTAAAAAAAATCCGCAATTACTTAGTTGCCAACCCAATAGTTTGCTCTAATTTCTTCAGAAAAATGATATCACGAAATTTTATTATTAAATCTGCTTTATTATTGTATTTTATAGATACAAAGAAATGGCCGAGAACTATAAAGTTGACTACACTGCTGGTGGTGCTTGTCAAAATACAATGAGAGTTGCTCAGGTATTTTTTTCCCTTTCATATGTGAATGCATCGTAAACGAAACGGGATACAATCCACATGGAAAGTTATTGATTCAGATTGTAATTAATGGTATATAAAAATGTGCTCTGTCTGTAGGTTAGTGAATTTAGAGTATTATATTGATATTAGAACTCTTTTCAGTGTTAAAAAGTATTTTCAGTTTAGATGGTATTCTCGAACGTATATCGAATACATACTTAAAACAATTTTTTACCGCAATAAAATATTTAGAATTCTATCAATTCTAATTTTAAGTAATTTATTGAGTTTTCTTGTAAAGTTTACATTTATTTTTCTTTCTTTCGTCAAAGTCTCGTTTATAAAACTTTTTATTTTTAATGTTGATGAGAATAAAAGAATGAATCCTGGCATGAGTATTCCAGTAGTTATTGTTTTTTGCTGATTTAGTATGACATTGAATTTTAAAATATTACAAATGATTAAAAATTACTTTCTTTGAGACATTTGGAGATTTTCCGAGAAATTCGATTTCTTAGAGATCATTTGCTGATTCATACAAGCGTATCTTGTTAGTAATCGTTATTTTCAGTTATTGTAAATTAATCTACTGTCATAATATTTTCATTGCTACTACTTGTAACATTATGAGAAAAAAAATTTATTTAATATGGAAAATCGATGATTGAGAATAAATGAAATTCTGTGAAATTAAAAAAAAAAAGTTATATGTTTATTAGGTGAAGAAAAGGCAAATTTAACGAAGGAAATAACCCACACGGAATACATAGGCAGTAAAACAAGATTTACAGGCAGCAAATAGTAAAACCGAGAAAAGCATAAGACGTAAATCAATTCTAGGAAAAGAAATTTTTGTAATTTGCTTACTTGTAAAGGAGCGGTAGCGTTGTTCAAAACATGTGTGGGTGTGAAACAATTGCAGAAGTAGTTTTCAGGTTTCATTCCTAGATTTCCATCTGTGTCATGATGAGGGTGTCGTTAGTTGAACGTGCATTACTATTAAAGCTATTTAAAAAAAAAATGTTCTTGAACAACAAATCTGGCTCTAGCAGCAGTAGTACACGTGCAGTATTTCCAGAAGATCAAGCTCTGTCCAAAATGCGTTTCTTTCCAGACATGAACCCCATGCCACATCAGCTCACATCCGCCATTCATTCTCTCTTCAGAAGGGTTTTTTATCTGTTATGGCCGTGGGAAATCCTGTGGAGCACGACGAAGCACATTTCTACATGATCAGAATGATCTACACTCAGAATTGTCATAAGCAAGCTGTGGGAAATCGGAAGATGCGTCGCGGAATTGCCCTACGTTCTCCAAGTTGACAATCTGATGTGAATTCTTGGCAACACCCATCCTTGGACCCATTTTTCTTTGAGGAAATAATTAACACATATTTTGAAACAGACTGTTTGTACCTTGACATAATGTAGATGTTTGTAATGCTGTGGCTACGCAATGCCTTACATCGACCATTTTCATGCAAGATGGTGTGGCTCAACATGTCGCCCGTTTCGTAAAAGGACTTTTGTTCCAGCACTTCACAAAATGAGTGTGTTGTTAGCCGCTCCTTTAGTAATACATGACCACTTTGTTTGCTGGATCTGACTTTTGCGATTTCTGGTTTTGAAGTCATGTAAAGAATCTGGTTTATCGTGGAGGTGTTACGACGTTGGCCAACTTGGAGAACTCCATTGCGCTTCACAGTAGCCAAGTGGATGCGAATTTCTTTCTATCAAGGAGTGAGTTTGAGTCCTTCCACTAAAGACCTGCCTTGTAGTGGAGCTGGTGCATGTTAAATGTTTTGAGACTCCAAGGCCTTGGGTATTAGCGAGATATAAAAGTTTGGAGAGGGTGCCAGCTCGCATGTCGTCCTCGTCATTTGACCGAGGGTCAAAATTATGAGGTCCATCGCCATATATAACTATATACGCTGAAAATTGGTAACGAATTTGAAATGTTGAAAGCTTGAAAAAGTTTTTGGAATAATAGACTTTGTTGTTAAACATCTCCCCAAACCTAATCAATAATGTTGTAAGCTTAAATGATGATTTGTCTGTGACTTTTGACTCATGTTTAAGGTAGATCTCAGTTTTAAAAGATAAAAATTGCAATAAACAATTTTTTTCATAGTTCATACTTTTAATTCTTAAAATTAAATAAATTATGTATTAAATTCCAAGAATAGTGATATTATAACGTGCAGTTGTTACCAGTATTGTAGATTATTAAAGTTTTGGAGTCGAGATGCAGTATACGTTCGGATGCCAAGTTCTTTTTTTTTTTTTTCCTCCATTATAATATGTGGTGTTTATGGCTGTCCGGGCAAGCCATGTCCCAAAAATAAATAATAAATACATAGTGAAAAGCTGCAATCGGACCATATACTGCATCAATTTCAATTTGTGTGTGGGAGTTTCTTTCTAACGTTTATTACGTCATTTTATATTATTTTATTCTGTTCTAATGATTTTTCTTCCAACAATGTTACTTTATGCAAATAAATAAGTAAAGACACGAATTGAATTTTCTAGTTTTCCAAAAAAATATTTTCTTGCCAAAAGTAACCATACCTTTGGCAAGGTAAAGGTTTCCTAAGAAAGAGGAACCGTTATCTGGCGTTATCTCACTAAAACATTGTCTGTGTAAAAAAGAGGGCATGGTTTCCTTGTGGCAAATCAATGGGTAAGCTATGGTTTTCTGGGAAAGATTCGATTAGGAAAATTAGTGACGTCATCCATCCCAATATTATGGTCGCCAGATAAAGGGTCTGCTTTTCTAGGAAATTATAGATTTAAGTAGTAAGAAAAGGGAAAGTACAGATTGAGTTGAGGCACATGAAGGTGATATCGCAATAGTTGCTGACGTTTATAGTGATAAGCCGAATCAATTAAGCTTATTATTTTTTTAAACTTTGATTGTAAATAAATATGAATAAAAGAAATGTTGAGGCATGTTCATTATTTCTTGTGGGTCTCAGTGGAAACCTGGACATTTCAACAAACCCTCAGTCACTCTACGGTTTTTAGCACACAAATTTCGAATATGAATCGTAAAAAGATACCAAATGATGATAACAAAATACTTATTTCAGTCCAAAATACGGATAACTGATTATCAAAATAGTTATTTAGCCTACTAAATTAAAACGGGGAAATAACTTTTTCCTTGGTAATTATGTAGCCTATTATGATATATGTATTTCAAAAATTTTTATTCATTATTCCATTTTTGCAAATCTTGTTTTACATGCATTTTTTATGTAATAATGCTCGTAATTATCTTTTTCGACACAGCCTGCATCCCTTTCCATGGACGCACATCTATGTGTAACTAGTCGGCAAACTCGTCGAATAAGAAAATGGGCGGTGGTTGTCGACGTTGCGGAGGCTATTCCCCCACCCTCAGAAAAAATTCAACCAATAATGCTTCGACTCACAAATGATTACAACCTAATTCTTCAAAATATCCAGAAAATTGCACCCTGCTCAATAAATAAATTATCTGGAAACTACATTAAGATCTTCCCCGACTCATCAGATGAACATCGGGAAATCACGAAATATCTCAAAGAAAGGAAATCAGAATTTTACATAACGCAACCACAAAATATGCGGCCACAAAAAGTTGTCATAAAAGGACTTCCTACAACCACTAACATAGATGAAATAAAGGACTCTCTTACTGAACAAGGAATAGTCGTAGAAAAAGTAGCGCAACTTAGACGCTACAAAACCAAACAACCCTTAAAATATACCTTATCGAAATCCGCAAAACTGAAAACTCAATAGACATCTTTACCATCAAGCAAATTTTATACATGCAAATAGAAGTTGAAGAATTTAAACGCAAACCAGGAGCAACCCAATGTTACAACTGTAACTATTTTCATCACTCCTCGGTTAATTGTCAGATGAAAACCAGATGTCTTAAATGCGGCGAAAGCCACAGTACACCAAGCTGCTCCATTAAAACCAAACAGGATAACCCGAAATGTATCAATTGTAATAATTTCGGCCATGTGGCCTCATGGGAAGGTTGCCCCTCTTTTCCTAAAATTGGAAGGGGAAAAACAACCATGAAAACTCAAAATAGGAATAAAATTATTGTCCATAGTGAAATCAGAAGCAATGTGTCATATGCACAAGCACTTAACTCTAACTCTCAGCAACAGATGGAGCCACTCGACGGGGAATCAGCTGAACCAACAACCACTACTGAACAACGACAACCAAGAATTAAAAAACCAGAAAATAACCAGGCTCAAAACGGATTTTCCATGTTTGATGCCATCAAAGAACTAAAAAGTTTCTTCCTACTCTTCCCAGGTCTATTACAAGCTTGCGAAAAAATGAGCAAAGTATCAGACAAAAATGATAAACTAAATATCTTTTTACAGGGTATATGTACCCAAATCTAATCAAATTGTTAAATGTCTAGTCTACTTGGTTTAAAAATAGTAACATGAAACGCAGATGGTGTAAGATCCCGTATTGTCGAGTTACGGGATTTTATAGATAAGCACTCCCCTGATTTAATCCTACTACAAGAGACACAACTGAGACCAACACATGACCTTAACATTGCAAACTACACTACTTATCGTAACGACAGAGATACACCTGATACGAGAAACCACATACACGGCGGCACTGCTATTCTGATCAAAAATGCCCTACCCCACTATCATATCCCCACCCCTCAGCTTACAGTTTCTGAAGCGACAATTGTCGCTCTCGACCCCCCCTAAAGGAGAAAAGATCATTATCACTTCAATTTACATCCCTCCCTACTCAAACTTAACTAGTAAAATTCCTCTCGACTTAGAGCCCATAATTAAATTAGGAACCCCAATTTTAATCTGCGGTGACTTTAACGCAAGACACACCAGATGGGGATGCATGACCAACTACCCAAGAGGCATTAAACTTCTAAAATTTGCTGACCAAAATGAAATAGAAATCCTAGCCCCTCCCACCCCCACTTGCTTCGGCCAATCATCCCAATCCACCATAGACCTGATGCTCACAAAACGATCCTATTGGCCAGCTCGCCTCACCTCTCTCCCCGAACTCTCCTCAGACCACAACCCCATTCTCATTTCCCTAGATTTAAACAACAACTTTCATATAGCCAAAAATAATAACTTCACCGACTGGTGTATTTTTAGTCAAACTCTTCGAAATTTTAATTTCTCATTACCAATCATACAATGCGGGGAAGATCTAGAAAAGCATGTCGCCGACATCACAAACAACATTATTCAAGCACATAAAAATGCATCCATACCAAAAAATACAAACAACTCACACTATATCAGCGTGGAAGTAAGAAATTTATTCAAGTATAGGAACAGAGCCAGGAAAACCTGGCAATTTACGAAAAATCCCACTGATAAAACCCATTTAAACCAAATTAACAAATTAATCAAAAAGAAAATAATCGAAGAAAAAACTAAAACATGGACTTCAACACTTTCTTCACTTGCCCCCGAACGTGGCTCCCTCTGGGGAGCCGCAAAGGAGTTAAGAAAGAAATGTTCTAAAATTTCGGCCCTACAAGTATCGCTCTCAGTGACAAAGATAAAACTGAATTACTAGCTGATTCTCTTCATGCACAATTTCAGCTAAACGACATACATTCACCAGCACACGATAGAACAATAACACATATCGTTCACGGATATCTTAACGAAAATAATTTTGATAACCCTGCCTCCCTACCTCCCTGTCAACCGTCAGAAATTATAAATTATATCAACAAACTTAAAATTGATAAATCACCAAGTCATGATGGTATAACTAACAAAATGATTAAAAACTTACTTCTTCCCACAATTTTCCAAATCACTCACCTAATAAACCGTATGCTAGTAATCGGTCACTTTCCAAACCACTGGAAAACAGCTTCAGTCATTCCAATCCTAAAACCAGGAAAAGACCCGACTAGGGCTGAAAATTACTGTCCAATCTCTCTCCTCCCAATCCTGGGGAAAATTGCTGAAAAGATCATTCTCAACAGACTCAATGACCATCTCTTAGTAAATAAAATAATAATTCCGGAGCAGCACGGCTTTATGCCACAGCTCTCCACTACCCACCAATTAAAAAGAGTAACTACCTACATTAAATCAGGACTGGAAAGCAGAGAAAAAGTAGGAGCTGTTTTCTTTGACATCCAGAAAGCTTTCGACCGTGTCTGGCATATGGGGCTAATTTACAAACTAATCAAATATAATACCCCACCCCACCTCATAACCCTTATAAATTCTTATCTTAAAAACAGAGATTTTACTGTTAAAATTAATAATATTTATTCCACTAAAAGAAATATCAACCCGGGAATCCCACAAGGATCGCATCTCGGGCCAACCCTTTTCCAATACTTCGTGAACGATATCCCGAAACACAACAACACAATTCTCTGCATGTATGCAGATGACACAGCAATACTTGCAAAACACAAAAACCCCTAAACTCTTGCTCATCACATCAATAGACACATCACAAATCTAGAAGACTGGTTCTCCAAATGGAAAATCGCACTGAATGTTTCAAAAACGGAGGCCGTCTTCTTTTCAAAAGCACTCAGTGGAATTAAACCAAACATTTACATTGACAACAAACAAATCCCATGGTCTCATAAAGCTAAATACCTTGGAGTCATTTTAGACAGTAAATTCACTTTCAAACAACACATTACACATATCCATGAAAAATTCCGACTTGCCGCGAAAAAATATATTCCCCTAATATGTCGGAGTTCATTATTAAATACCTAATATAAACTGCTTGTCTATACACAACTTCTGCAACCCATCCTTACCTATGCCTGCCCAATTTGGAAGCAAGCTGCTCAGATTCACCATAACAAAATTGAAATTTTACAAAATAATATAATTCGTACAATAGGAAAAGCAAGATGGTTTATGAGAAATGAAGACTTAAGAAATTCCCTAAATATTACCAAATTGCTAGACTACATTAATTATATCACTACCAATTTTAATAATAATTTTGAACATAATCCAAACCCCTCCCTCCAAGAAACAAAAAATTATAAAAGAAATTATCGTAATTTTAAAAGCTATCAAATTATTTGAGTACATTACCATTAAAAATCGTAACACAGCACTACCACAAGCACCCTTATCTCTCTCAACCAATAGGAAACTTGAGCAGCTAGCCACCTGATTGGTCGGCTTCACTTACCCTGCTTTCTCACACCCCTCTGCACTGTCCCAAATATTCCTAATTCTCCTGTTATTCATTTAATAAATAATTTAAACTTAATTCATTCATCTTAATATTTTTATCTTAATATATTACTAAATTCATAATAGATATTATTTTATTTAATCGATTAATTTTTATTAAAATTTTATTAAAAAATGGGCAAGTAAACTTTTACCAGGTTAAACTCATACCGGAGATAAAAGCCCTTCGGGCAAAGTTCTCCTTTTCATGTTTCATTACGGACACCAGGTCTTAATGGAGCATTCATCTCGTCGTCAGTGCGAAAGAGATGCCCTTTAAAGTACTGTTTTATCTTTGGGAAGAATCATTGAAGCCTCGCTGCATCGTTATCAAGTCCATGTCGATTACTATCTTTTTCAGTTTTCAACTCACTGACAACACCTGGAAACAATGAAAAAGCATGACACAGAGGACTTTAGCAGCTTTCGGGTATAATAAGAATTGTGAAATTCAAATGAAAAAAAAATTGCGTGGAAACATTGCATTTCATTCAAGCCTTGTTTTATGAAAGGCTGACACTAAACCTTTCGAGTGCTGTATTCAGAAGAAAAGAGAGAGAGAGAAGGAGGGGAGCGAGGAGAATATCTGATGGTCAATGAACACCGCAACCTTATTATACTTGATTTTGATTGTTTACTGAAACCGCTTTGAGAATCAACACGAGAGCTGTTGGTGACGGACCTCGTAATTTTGAACCTCAGTCAAGTGACAAGGATGACATCTGATGTGGCTCCTTCCTATCCAGACTTCCATGTCAAAGAAAGGGCTTAGAGCCTCGACAAGTATTAACTTGCATGAGCTCGCTACACGGCAGGTCTTTAGTGGTATTAGGGCTCAAACCTACGACTCAACGGAACCAACGCTGGTCTTGTGTCTACGACCATGACCACTTGCTACCGCCGCTATAATCTTATCAGAAATGACATACTTTAAAATTGCACTGATTTTGTCTGTTATAAAAAAAATTATTTTGAGCTGTGAAATCACTCCTGTTATATAGCTTAAGAGTTACCGATCAGAGATTATCTTAAAACATTTTCAATTATTTCAAAATATTGTTCTAGCACTTTGATTTCGTAACGAAAGCAATATTCATTTTTTTTTGTTGGATATTTTAAATGACCTCTAAGTGGACATTTAAATATATAAATTCTTTCGTAGAAAGTGGAGTCGATTTTTTTTTTTAAGAAAAACTTTCATTTTTGTTAATTTCTTAGTTCATAAAATACGAGTTTGATTAGACAAAATAAAAATATTGAAAAGTCAGACAGACTTAATTTACAGCCTTTGGTTATTGTAGATTTTATCCAATAAAAATATTTTCATCAAGTTTTTAATTTAGAATAATTTTTGTTCATGTGGGTATTTCTCCCTCCTTCTTCTCCAACATAGACTTGGAATTGATGTGTTCAAAAATTAAAATTGTTTATTAATTATTGTTTTTGATATTTAATGTCATAGACAAAATGAATATTTTAATAAATGGTCATATTGTTATGTTTACAAAACAAATGTAATATAGTATAAATATATTACACCAGTACCACGGTTTTCCTCTGGTTGTCAAGGTGTGAACCCCTTTGATGAGGCTACAAAACAGAGGTCTATTTTGTGGCGGCCTCTAGTATAAAAAGGTGTGAACAAATGTAGAATCCTACACACGCATGCATACATATTTTTTGTAGTATAGATAGGTGTAACAAATGTAGAATCCTACACACACATGCATACATATTTTTTGTAGTATAGAAAGGTGAACAAATGTAGAATCCCCCCCCCCCCATATATAAGTGTGTGTGTGATTCTACATTTGTTACATCTTTCTATTCTAGAGGCCGCCACAAAATAGACCTCTGTTTTGTGGCCTCATCTAAGGGGTTCATATTTTGACAGACATATATATATATGTGTGTGTGTGTGTGTGTGTGCATGCATGCAATGCATATACATACATACACATTTGCTGCAATGCTGTATGTAATATTGCTAAATTTATGTCATTTCACCTTTTTCTAAATCTATCTTAAATTTGTTACAGTGGTTGGTGAAGGAAAAAAACATGTTTGCATTTATGGGTTGCATAGGTAAAGACAAATTTGGAGAAATTTTAGAATCCAAAGCTAAAGAAGCTGGTGTTTTAGTTTCATATCAGTATCATGATACACTACCCACTGGAACTTGTGCAGTTGTTATCACAGATCAAGGAAAAAACAGGTAAATATTTGAAACATGATAATGATTTAATGGAATGAAATAATTTTTGAAATTACGTTGTAAGTTCTCTTTTAGATTTTCGAAATACTAACTTTTTTTACCATGAAGTTATGTATGTTTTTATAAATGTTATTTTGCTCTTTCATGGACAAAATTTCAATAACTTCATAACATTATATATATATATATATATATATATAATACACATGAAGTAGGATTCAAAGTTCCCGGACTGAGTCTATAACTTAAAAAATATTACAAATTAAACTGCTGAAGCACATACTCCTTCGAAGTAAGACCCTTGAGCAACAACACACTTTTGCCATCGCTTGTAAAGGCCATCGAAACATTTATGGAATCCATTTTTACCAATGTCCCTTAATTCAACTTACAATGCACTTTTTACTTCACCTGCTGCTGAAGTCGCAGGAGGCGAGATTAGGGGAGTAAGGAGGGTATGGCAAAACAGTTGTTTTCGTTTTCACACGAAAGTGGATGATGATGAGGAATCGATGTGTAGGATTGTTGTCATGCAAAAGCACCCATGACTACTCAGCCCACAATTTAGGTCTCTTCTTTTGGATCAACTGGCGCAAATGACTCTGGATGTTTATATAGAGTTCTTTCTTCCTAACACATCCTTCAGGGATTAATTCCAGATGCACAATGTCCTGGATGTCAAAGAACTCTTCTAGCATGACCTTCCCTTTAGAGTGATCTTGGTGGAATTTCTGCCTGCATGGAGATTGTGGTCATTTCCATGTTGCCGATTCTCCCTTGGATTGCAGGTAGTATAAAAAACACCATTTCTCTTCTCCAGTATCAATTCTGCCAAGTAGGGAAAGATCTTTGTCAACAGCTGAGATTAAGGTCCAGCTATTTCCATTGGAATTGCCTTTTGGTCTTCGTTTAATTTGCTAGGAACGATGTGTTGATACACCCTATGCATGTTAAGATCCTTAGTCAGTATCTGTTGACATGTGGCCTTGGATATCCCAATTTATTCAGCTATTTGTGCTATTGTTTGAAGCTTGTTCTTATGTTATGCCTCAGAAACCTTTTTGATGTTTCAGCAGTGCGGGAAGTCTGCGGACATTCAGAGCTTTCATCGTCTTCGACACTTTCCCTGCTTTCTCTGAAACATCGATGTCTCTCAAAAGGTTGCATTCATGGTAATGTATCATTGTCGTACATATGCATCAACATTTTGTAAGTTTTCTCCGTACCACTCTTTCCCAAGCTAACACAAAATTTGATATTCATTCTCATCTCAACAAATGCCATTTCTTTGAATCACTGGTTACTAAATGCATCCGCCTACAAAATATGGCGCCTTCGCGAGCCGCCAACCACGTGATTTGGGACAAACCTCTTTTAGAAAAGGAGAGAACACTGTAACACAGAAATGTTATTGTAGTCACTGTACTACATTTTTTTATATATATTTTAAGCTCATTTCGGGAACTTTTAAATCTTATCTCTTATATGCATATATATTTTTCTATCTTGAGAAACTTCTTTTAAAATCTGATGTATCATTAAATACTTTGATTATTAATTTCAAATCCGTACTTTTCAACCTTTACAAATTGGAATCTGTAAAATGGAAGACAAAAAACCCATTGTTACCTTTAAGAATTGTCTCTGAAATTCCAAGGTATTAATTTTGATGCTATAAAATTAGATATAAAAACTAACTTACTTGTACAGGGATAGTTAGTTCAGTAGTATATATATACTCATGGACAAAAAAAGTAGCGCATCAAGAAATAATTGTGGATCGTAACGAAACTTGGCATGAAGGTACATGTTGGGAAGATATGCAAATGATTAGAAATGCAGCGTGATTGCGCATTACATATAGCCGGTAGAGGGCATTTAACGTCGTTCTTGGTGGAGTATAAAACAGGCAACCAAAGCTTGTTTGAGTGTGCTGAATCGTTTACTAAGGAAGAGCTTAGGTAGACATGCCATTACGCCGTTTTTGAAGACAATACGAGCAGCTGTCACTGTTTCAGAGGGGGAGAATCATCAGCATGATGAATGCTGGGTGGTCAGCTAGGCGAGTAGCTCGTCAATTAGGCCGCTGTGATTGTGTTGTGAGGAGGTGTTGAGACCAGTGGATCTGAGAGATGTCATTTATACGAAGACCAGGCTCAGGACGCCTTCAATAGACCAGTCGTCGAGAAGACCGCTACATCATAAGAAATGCACGCATTCTGCCAGCTGCTTCATTGGCCACCATCCAGGCACAGGTAGCACCTTCACTAGGGGCCCCTGTGTCTTCTTAAATAATACGAAGGCGCCTAGCTGAAGGACATTTGGGATTGCGGCGCCCATTACGTGTGCTGGCCTTGGCACCCACCCATCAACTCCTCCTATGGAGTGGTGCAGCATATGAGGAAACTGGACTGCAGCGTAATGGAACCAGGTCGTCTTTAACGACAAATCCAGATTCAATCTCAGCAGTGTTGACAATCGGGTTCGTTTGTGGAGACCCCGTGGTGAACGCCTCAATCCTGCCTTTGCTTTACACTGACACACCGCTTCCACAGCTGGTGTGATGGTATGGGGTGCCATTGCCTACAATACACAGTTACCCTTAGTATTAATCCGTGGCACTGTGACAGCCCAGTGGTATGTCCATGACATCCTGCAACCATATGTGTTGCCACTCATGTAACTGCTCCCAGGAGCCATTTTTCAACAAGACAATACTCGGCCTCACACTGCAAAGGTGTCACAAGACTGTCTCCGCACTGTTACTACCCTTCCTTGCTTCCTTGGCCTGCTCGATCCTCAGATTTGTCTCCAATCGAGCATATCTGGAATAATTTGAGACGGCGAGTTGGGCACCCCATGAGTTTGAACGAACTAGAGGCTGGGTTACTGCACATATGGAACAAAATGTCTCAATACATAGAACTTGTATGCCTCAATGCCCAATCGTATCGCATGGTGCATTCGCACTACAGGGGGTTCAACAGGGTATTAAATGCACCGTTCTTTGCCTTTTTCTCTGAAATAAATGATCCTTTTTGATTTTCTAATCATTTACTTATATCAAAGTAGTCATTAAGTATGTAAAATTTCATTTCATTTTGATGACTCCTTCTTGTTGCACTAATTTTTTTAGTCCATGAGTGTATATATATATATATATTTATAGTTATCTTATACAGAAAAGTTAAACATTTTTCTCATAAAGCAATCTTGATGAATACTAAAATAGAAGTATAACTACTGTGCTGACCAGTTTTTTCCTATAGTGTGACACAAAATTGCTATTTTTCCTTTTTAAATTTTGAAAGATAATTTTATAAAACACACAATAAGGATATTTTTAGTGATTTACAATATTTTTATTATGTGCTCGAGTGATGCTCAATATAGTCAATATGTAAGTTGTCGTTCTGCCTGAGAAACACTTGGACACAAATTGTTAAATGCCATTTAATCAAAATAACATTTTTATTATGTGCCTGAGTGACATTTGGAATTGTCGATTAAGGAAGCATTTGTTTTGTCTGATCAATACTTGAGATAAATTGTTGAATTGACATGCAGTATATCTGTATTTTTGAATCTGAATTTGAATTACAAAATTAATTTTGAAATTCAGTGTAAAAGTTCTTTGACTCTGAAACAAGGTTGAATAACAGCGATTCTAATTTCATAAATTGTTTTATTTGTATTTTAAATATTTTTAAGTCATATATCTAAATATATCAGATATATCTTACCATGACATTAAATTTAAATTGTGATTTAAAATGTGCATTAAGAAAAAAGTTTGTGTTAATCACTCTGTCCATGAAAGTTAAATCATTTTAAAATTCACTTTCCTTTAAAATCTTTATTGAATCCCATATTTAGTTTCTTTTAGTTAAAATTATAATCATGAGTATTATTAAGCCAATTGTCCATAATTTTATCTCTGTACTTCTAAAAAAAATTTCAAATGAATGAAATGATGCTATAGATCAAATGTTAAAGAAAGATGTGCATTTGGTCCTGCTATTTCTTAATGGAGTATTTTTAATAATATAGTATGCAGTTTTGAATAAATATCTTCTAAAATCAATTATAGGTATATTCCATGGATTCTTAGTTTTGTACCAAATACATTCTATATTTATTAATGTTTGTAATTGTTTTTTTAAATATATGTGTCATTATTTATACTGTATTTAAAAATTGCATTTCATGTTACAATATTAATTGTATTTAACACCAACGAAATATTATGATGTGATTTTTAATATAATACCTTATTCTTTTATGGATTTTCTTTCTCTCATTTTCTGTTATAGTAGCTCTTTTACAATTATTTTCCCTACTTCTTAATATCTGCTTTAATATACTGTTAATAAAATTTACTTAAGGGGATTTTATGCATGAATTTAATTTCAGTAATTTTCACTGCAAGAATTAAAATTATAACATTTATTCTTTTGTTTAGATCTTTATGTGCCTATTTATCTGCAGCCAATGGTTTTAGCAGAGAACATTTAGACAAACCTGAAAACCAAACTTTGATAAACAAAGCAAAGTATTTTTACATAACGGTAAGTAAGTGAAATTAATAGTTTCAAACTAACAAAAAAAAAACCAAAAATTCTGTATAAATATCAGAAGTTGCATTGTAAATGGGCAGATTAGAATAAAATTTCTGTGGTAGTAAAATAAAAGAGAGAAACATTGCATTGATTGTGCATGTGGGTGTCAGTCAAAATAAAAAATATTTCACTTGATGTGAACATAATACATCTTCCATTTTTAGATTGGAAGTATATTAAGAATTTTGGTCAATAATTAGTTAATGTTGTTTGCTATATTTGGAGATTGAGTATTCTTTGTTTGCATCTATCTTATACATCCCCCTCCCTATTTATTCCATTATTTATTTATTATTATTATTATTTGAAAATATGTATATATTCAACAACAGCTGTTACTAGTTGATGATCCATGAACTCACTGATGGTGAATTGTGAAATGCCGCATTAATTTCAATTTTTATGATTTTTTTTTGGATAGAGGGACAGCAAACTTTTATTTCCTTAGCAAAATTTTTTATTTACTTAGCAAAATTTTTTATTTACAAATTTATTTTCAGGTTTTGATGAAAATTATATTCTTATGCAAAATAAAATGCTTCTCTTTCTTCCCCACTAGCCTTTTGAACATTTTTTTAGATGCCTAGAATTAAATTTGAAATACCATTCCAATTTTTATGTCATTTAAAAAGTATCTTTCGTATTAATTTAATTGAACATTTATTATATAGTAGACATTTGGCATTATTAATAAATTAATGTCTATGATCTTTGAGATTTAAAACTGCTTTCATTGAGTGAAATGATTCAAATTAGTTGGCAAAAAATGTTATATTAAATTAATCTTATTTTAATTATATATTAATATTTTTTTAGAGTTTTTTCCTTACTGTCAGCCCTTCATCTATTATGCAAATTGCTGAACATGCATGTGAGAATAACAAAAAATTTTGCATGAATTTGAGTGCTCCTTTCCTTTGCCAATTCTTTAAAGAGCCAATGATGCAAGCTATGCCTTATGTGGATATATTATTTGGCAATGAACAAGTAAGTTTGTTTCATTTTTGTTAGGTGAATAATTTTTTATATTAAAATTGAGTTTTGTAGATATATTAGTATAATCTAAATATTGCTCATCTATTGAACTGGAGAACTATATTACTCAAAATTGGTTATTGCTCCTTATTATTTAAATAATAAGCATGTTAAAAAAAATTCAGCTTATTTTTCAAAAGTTGTATTTTGATTACTGAAAAAGAAGATATGAACTGCTTTGTAATATCTTAGTTTAATGATTTGAAAGATGTTATTAGAATTAAAACTACTCTTTTTAATGTGCTTTCAAAGCAGCCTTCAGTGAATTCAGTTGATTTTATGCATTTTATTTTTTCATCTGAGTAAGAAAAGAATGCAGTGTTTCTGATATTGGAATTTCTCTAATGAAGTTGACTTTGCACATTATTAATTTTGCAAAATTTTTTGATATAAAAAGACATATTGACAGAATAGTATCATCTGTGTTAGAAACATTGTATTGTACTTATATCAGTCTTTGTTGCTAGATCTTTATGTTATATAAAACATCATAAACTGCCAAAAAAGAAATGAAATTTACAGAGTAAAATTTGAAGCTCCTGATATGGGATTTTATGTTTAGATAAATTTTATGTGTGTATGTAAAATTTATACTTTGCTAATTGTTAACATACATTATTTATATGTATGCTGTACTAGATAATATTTATATCTAGTATATGTGAAATTAAAAGTGTTTTAATAAATAAGCAATTCAATAAAAAACAAAAATAGTACATAATATGATTTTCGTCCTTTTTTTCTTGAAGTAAATATCTAAAGTGTTTTGAAATAGTATAGTTATCAATGTGTATAAATATATATCATATTTTTAAATTAAGTGCCCTGACATTAATAGCGGATTTTGGATTGGATGCTATAGTGCTTCCTATAAGGGACACCTCTATTCAAGGGATTATTCTGTTGGCTCCTTTTAATAGGGAGGTCCTTAATGTTTTTATCTCTTATTAAGGGACAAAAAATCTGTTCTAGTGGGTGTTCTTTATTTGAAGGTACTACTGTATTTTTTTTTTATTTATTTATATTTGTATTTTCATTCACATTATTTTAGCTCTGCTGTCACTCAAAAGTTTATTATACTGCATGTTTAGATAATTGAAGATAAAGCTAAATGAAAAATCAATTAATTCTAATACGTAAGTTTTCTGTCATTTAAAAATCTGGTGCTTTAATGATTATACTTACTCAATTTACTGAATATTGATTTATGTCTTTATTTTAACAGGAAGCTGCTACATTTTCGAAAGAACAGGAGTTAGGGGTAAGTTGATTTTATGATTTGAACTAACAAATGCACTTATTTTTTAAGACACTTGTTGTCCAGTTGATAAATTTGTATAATTTTTTTTTTTTTTTTTTTTTTTTTTTTTTAAATACATGAGAATTTTAAAAAGTAAAGATGTAATCCAACAGGATTAAAACCTAGTGTCTTCAAGTGTACTCATCTTGCCTCTCAAAGATTTTCGACCAGATTAAGATTCAGACACAAACAGCTGCCCAATCTATAATGACAATTTGATTTTGTATAAACCAAGTTTAAGTAGATGTAGAGATAAAACAAAGCAATGTCCTCCTGGAATCTCCAATTATCACCTCTCAATGTTTTTCTAAAATAATAATATGATATTGAGGTTGGAGCACATCCTTATAATCTGAACAGGAAGGAAAAACAAACATTGTAGGAAACATATGAGTTGTTCGTTGAAACAGGATGTGCCCCACACCATGTTGTTTGACAGAATCACCTTGTTATAGGTGAGAGAAATAGTAAGGTTTGTATCAGAAGTGATGCCAATAATGTGCCCAACCTTTTTACCATCCATATTGGATTTTCTTTTCATTGCTGAAGTTAATAATTATATGATTTGAGCCCAAATTAGTTGCACCTCTCTAAGATGTTCTTTGAACATAGGTGTTTGCTAAATACTACAATAAACATTAAATTTGTCTGCTTTTAAATGAGGATGAACTGTGAATTGAAATACTGGGACAGATAGGTTATTTGCAATTGAATGGACATATTTTTTTACTGGAAGCAGTTCTCAAAAGCTGTTTTATCTTGCTACTGAGATGTCTTATTTAGTCTCTTGTATGCTTCCTTACTAAAGATGTGCCATGTTGCTGTGGTACATTTACCAGATATGCTAATTACATGTGTTCAGAAATTTCCAAAATTTTCATTCCTTCATTTTCTAAGCCCCAAATTTTGGCTTTATCAGCTTATTTGCCTTTTATATTCTCCAACAATTATGTTGTTGGAAAAAGTGCTTGGAACATGTAAATTTTTTTATTCTGAACTTGTAGTTCCAGTTTTTATAGTTGTCCATATACTTTTGGAACAATATATTTATTCTCATTTATTCTTACTTAATAAAAGTAAATAAAATTACCATTTCATTTTTATACTCATAATATTTTATGGCTTAATATTCCGGCACTTCACCTTTCCACCCCTGCCATTATTCCTGTGTTTTTATACTGACTGAGAAATCACTGCCTGTTGCAATCCGTAACTGTTGTGCATGGTGAAAATGCACCTTCCACCCTCAGGCAGCCTGTACTATGTCAGAATAGTTTATTGTATGAGTATGCTTTCTCTCCCTAAAGTATAACATTTCATCACAATGTAATTTTACATGTGTAGAGTTCTATGTTCAAAAAAAGTCTGTGTAGTTTAAACACAAACGTAAAACTAATTCTAGGGGATAAAAATGAGATTTTGAATCGACTTGGAAGAAGTGATACATTAGTCTGTTTGTGGAAGAGTATGAAGTTGATAGAGTTACACTCATGCATAGACTAGATAAGCTTATGAATGCAGCTGATAATGTTTTGACAACATATGACTTAAGTTAGTTTCTGAATGGTAACCAAGAGGAAAACAACCAGTTTCTGACTTATGTTGACATAATAAAGAATGCAACCTCGATTGGTGGGGGAAAGTGACAACAACTGCTCCAACAATATCTCGCATCACAGCCATTGATTCCTTTGCTTTATCCATTATCAGGATGTAAGAAAAGGGTGTCTCAGTTTTAATATCATGAGTGGAGTAGAAAGAAGATCTTAAATTTTTAATGTATTTTAAAAATTATCACCCATATGACATCATCCCACACACCTGGCAATGAGGTATCAGGGATTTGCATTTGATACATATTCTGTTACATCATATTTGTTGATTTTTATAACTGGCTACCTATTTAACTGTCAGTTTGATTGGAATGAATAGAGACTTCTATTGTTTATAAGATGCTGATTATATAAGACATCATATCATTCCCTTTTTTATTAAAATGTAAGATATGTTTTTGAAGCAAGTATAGCAATAATCACTCCATGTATCTTTTTGTTAATCAATCATTAATGTACTGTGAGATTAATGATTAAGTAACATTTATTAAAGTTTAATTTTTGAGATTGGTGTTTGTTTTATTCTGCTTTAAATTAAGATGTGGCTTATTTTATCTTTGGCCAGTACAGGCCCATCAAAGGTTAAGGACCCAGGATCATGCCTACTGCAATAGATGTTTTAATAACAATTTTAAGAATGTAGTAGAAGGCCATAAGATACAAGGATCAAATGTGAGAGCATGGCTTATGTTCAGGGGTGTCAGATTTTTATCAAGGCAGTACCAAATTGCATCCAGATAGATGCATTATCTGCATCCAATTATATGATAGCTGAAAAGAAGTCGTCATGATGCTATTTATGGAGCAGAACTTATGGGAATATGCCATCAACTACAGGTTCTGATCATAAAAGTGAAGATGAATTATCCAGATGCACCAGCTCAAGGCTGTGGCACATTGAAGAAGTCCTTGGCTTATTCACTCATCTATCTCAATGTAAGCAAGGAGTTTTGTCCATTATTAAAGGGAACAGGAGCATTGCCTAGACCACACTAGAAAGACACTTCCGCCCAACTTCAAGTTCTCCACCAAGTTGTATAATTGACCAATTACTTTTTTTTTAATGTAAAACTTAAAAGGGAAATTTTTAAGTTTATACAGAGTTTGAATGCAGATTACTATTCATCAGTTGTGCCATGTTGATCAACTACTTTCAAAGTAATTGTAACTATTTCAGTTGATTTATCACTTTGAGGAATCCCAAGAAAATGTTTTAAATAAACTGCTGTCAGAGAAAGCTCGTCTAAAATTGTTTAATAAAAAATTATGTTTTAAGTAATAGCAATAATGAAATTGTTATACAGGGTATTTCTGATAAGCCTAATTTTGTTAAGAGTAAGAATAAGTAGCATGGTAAACAAAAAAAGGGGTATTTAGTTTGTCGAAAAATGCCAGTAATAAACAAAAAGTAAAATATTATAATTGTGGTAGAATAAGCCAATTTGCAAGAAATTGTAGAATAAAGCATAAAGACAACTTAAAGGGGGAAATAACCGCCATGTTAAGTTTTTTTTTTACTAGAGACAGCTTGAATATGAATATTAACTATACTGGGTCTTTGATACTGTTTTGAGAACCCATTTTTTATTTCAAATTATGATCTGTTTTTGACATTTGGGCACACTTCTGGAGTAGAAATGAAAGCTGCTATTAATGGTATAGCTGTATAACTTATGAGTTTCATAGCCTAGAGAAAATATTTTTTATTGCAAAAATAAAGGAAGAAATCAAACTGCGATTCTTACCGGCATTTTATGCTTGCCCAGGCTTCAACAAAATTTGATGGTAGGCTGCTGCATTGAGGCAGGTGAATCCTAATTCATGGGGAAGAATGGGCGAATTGACATTTTTTTCAAAAGAGGGAAGGAAATTTTAAAAGATATAATAAATCGCCTATCACCCTACGTGTTTCCTACTTACTCAAAGTAAGTTGGTAGGAGTAAAAAAAATTTTAAATGGTAAAAAATAAATGAAATCACCTCTGAGAACAATCTTAAATAAAGTTTATTTTGCTTTCATGTCATATTAATAAGGATTGTATTTTGAAGACAATGCAGAATGTTAGAGGTTTGACACCACTAAATAATCCAAAATTAAATTGTAAACCATTTGAAATTGGAAAAGCAAAAAGGATTTTGTTTTAGTCAATAGGAAGATTGAAAAACCATCGGAACTTTTACATCTAAATGTGGAGTACCCAATCCAAACACCATCAGGAGGTGGTAGTATGTATTTTTTGACGATCATAGACAACTTTTCTAGAAAGATGTATTTATTTGTTGGATTAAAAATCTGAAGTTTTTAGTAGTTTCATAACATTTAAAAATTGATTCAAAAGGTTTACTGATTGCAAATTATTAGCATTTGTACAGCCAACAGTATGAAATTCTGTTTAGGGAAGTTTGAAAGGTTTTTGGAATATATTGGTATCAAATCTGAAAGGACAAACTTGCACACTCTCGAGCAGAATGGAATTGCTGAAGGTTTTAATTTAACAGTAATAGATGCAGTAAGAGCTTTGCTTAAGGATTAGAAATTAGGGGAAAAAATTTGGGAGAAAGCAATGCTGTATGTGTCGCATATGTTTAAAATCATGTTTCACTTGGGCATTCTTAAAAGACACGATTCAAACTGTATGGTGGAAGAGTATCATCTGTACAATATTTAAGAGTTCTTGGATCTACCTTTTTTGTAGAAATACCAAAAGACAAGTGTTAAAAATTGGATATGCATGCTAGAAAAGGAATATTAGTAGTGTATGCACTTCATACTGAAGAATACTGAATTTTGATTCCGTAAAAAGACAAAGTTATTGTAACCATATATAAATGTAAAAATATATAAAAATTATTTAAATTGTAGGGTAAATTTAAAGGAAAATTTTATATGATTAGATGTTTATGAGGAAGAAAAATGAATTGGATGAAGAAATTGAAAAATAGGCCCATGAAATAACTTAGGATATTAAATTAACTGTAGAGAAACCAGACATTTCTAAGCAATGAAGATTTTGTTCAAATTTACCTCTCCTCTCCAAATCTGAAATTAATTGATTTAGAAAAAACAGTACCTTGATCCAATGGTTCAAGGACTGATATATATTAAAATATAATAGGTACACACTAGTATGCAGTTAAGATTTAGAAATGATACAGAA
This sequence comes from Nephila pilipes, assembly GCA_019974015.1. Taxonomy (NCBI): domain Eukaryota; kingdom Metazoa; phylum Arthropoda; class Arachnida; order Araneae; family Nephilidae; genus Nephila; species Nephila pilipes. The sequence continues at coordinate 937,003 of BMAW01041573.1, read as the reverse complement.
ACTTACTATAAGGCTAATGGTATTTCTTATGAACCTGATTTTTTTTACTTTAGTGGCAAGAATTCATACACTACTATTATCAAGCAAGAAATAGAAACTAGCTATTTGATTGATGGATTATTAAAGTATAAAGACATAAATATATAGATTCATTCCATGAAACTGCTAATTGCTCATATTGGAAACAAGCAATGGAGGAATAAATGAAGATAATCAAAGATTTGGAAGTTTGGACTTTGTGGAAAAACCAATGAATGTGAAAAATCAGAAAGTGTAAATTTTCTTTGAAAAGTAATGCAAAGAATGAAATAGTTCTTTAGAAAGTTCAACTTGTAGCTCAACAAGAAACAACAACTTCTCTTGTAGCTCTTGTGTTCAATAAGAAAAAAACATTCAATATGATCAGATTTTTAGTCCTGTTGTAAATTTTATTACTATATATTTATTTTTCCTTATTTTGATTTGTGTAATGAATTGGCATCATGTGCAGTTGGATATTCGAGGAAAATATGTGTACACTTTGCTACCAGAAACTATATGTATGCAACTGCCACTCGAGTTTGTAAACCCAAAAAAATCATATAGTGTCTGTTTATTGAAGAAAGCCCTTTATGGGCTACATCAAAGCGTGCATAAATGGTTTTGCAAGCTTCATAAAGTATTTGAACTTTTAAATTTCAAAAAATAGAGTGGACAAATTAGATATGTTTTGATAAGCAAATTATTTGAAGGACAAAATTTATCCATTAATAAAAGTTTTAAAACAATTTCATATTAAAGTATTTGAAAGAACTGTTAAATGATATGTGGTAAACCTGAACAGAATAGAGATAAATTTTTTATAAATCAAACTGATTACATTGAAAAAGTATTTGATCAATTTAGGAAATACAGACCTCCAAATGTTCCATTTCCAGTTTCAAAAGGCATTATATTGTCAAAAATAGACTGCCAGCAAACTGGTGAAGAAATTGCAGAAATGAAGAGATTGCCTTATGGAATTGATCAGATGTTTGTCATTTATTTGTTTGCTTGGTTTCATTAAGATCACACTTGAACCTCGGTGAAGTGACAAGGATGACACCTGAGCTGGTACCCCCTCTCCTAACTTCCATGCCAACAGGAGGACTTTGAACCCTGACAGATTTAACATGCATCAGTCCTGGCTATGTGGCGGATCTGTAGAGGTACGAAGGCTCGAATCTATGATTCAACGAAAACCGCCTGCCGTGAGTCCGCTGCCTTATCCAATAGGCTACCGCAGCTGCTTTATAGTTCATAGCAAGTAGAACTCGCCCTGATATTAGTCACATGGTGAATATTCTTTCACAATTTCAAAATGACTGGGGCAGAGCTTATTGGGCTACATTGCTTCAAGTTTTTGGTTATATTTATCACGCAAGGATGAAATATTAAATCTTTCCATTTGTATTAATATTTTATTTAATTGTTTTAATGATACAGAACATGCAACTAATAGAGATAATCGTATCTCAGTTGGAGAATTTATTGTATTTTGTGATCAGGTGGAACTTATTTCTTTACGGATATCCAAACAACATAGTTTCACCTTTATCAACCTTGGAGACAGAGTTCATTACTTTAATTGATGTTGATAAAGAGTTTTAATTTGGATTTCAAAGATAGTCAAAGCATGTAGAGAATTTGGAATTTTTTCAACTAAGATTTCTGAATTTAATTTATTTTCAGTAGTAAAAGCAGCAATAAATTCTCCTACAGAAGACACTCACACTAAACACATTCATATTAATTATCAATTTTTCAGGAACTTTGTTTATGAAAACTAATTTATTCTGAAATATATTCCTAGCAAACAGAATCTAGTTGACTCAATTTACACAACCCCCAACTAAAGTTAGTTTGCTAGAATTTAAGAAGAAAATAGTTTTGAGAGATATATATAAATTTATTCTTGTAGCCGGAAAGTTTGAAATATGCATGATGTATGACATAAAAGTCAATTGATGTGCATATAACTGTTACAGAAATGAAATTAGAGGGAAATTTTGCATAGCTATGTTAAAGTATATAACTTAAGAATATAACTAATAGTATGTTTACATAAATTTGAAATATTAAATAGTTTTTGTGTGTATGTAATATTTGTAAATTTCTATATATTTTTAGAATTTATATATAAAACAGTAGTATTTTATTTGAATTTTTGCAACATCATCCAGATGCGAGGGAGACTAGTCAATTGTTATATCGAGAGTTAAGTAGAAATGAAGATCCTAATTTTTAATGTATTTCGATCAATCATCAACAATATGACATCAGAACACCCCCTCCTTGGGGTCATCTTAGATAATGTTCATACAGTTGAAACGGCACAGCCAATAGGGGAGCGCTTGAATGTGAACAGTTTCCATCATAAATTTGTTACATGTTGGAATTGATGGCATTTATTTTTGAAATAATCGTTGCTTTAAATATATTTCTAGCATTTAACACCTACCTTTAAATTTTAAAACTTAATTTTGGTGTTTAAAATTGATGATCATCCCTCCCCCAAAAAAACAAAAAAAAAACCCCTAAGATGAACCACTGGTTGGTCCCTTTAATTGCTACTTATAAAACATACCACTCCATAAATTTAGTTATGAGGCATGCTTTTATTTTACTTACATTCCAAATGCATGTTCATTTCATTTTTTTTTTATTTCGCTTTTCACCAAATCTTGCCTAAGTTTTCTTTTAGAACAATTAACTAATTTATTTGAAATGAATTTTAAAATATTGAATTTATTTTTAAACATTAATAGGAACAAAAAAAATTATAAAATAACTTGTTTGTTGCATCAGTTCTCAAGATATTTATTGATATGTGATAGCTAGTTTTTCACTAAATTACTAATTTTACTGTATTGTAATTATATATATATAATTTTTTTTTATAGTGATCATTAAAATTGTTTAACTTTTCCCTTCAGACTGAAAACGTTGAAGAAATAGCTTTACTAATTAGTACTTTGCCAAAAAAAAGTAAATTTCCAAGAATTGTAATAATTACTCAAGGTCAAGATCCAATTGTTTTAGCTACTGGTAAGAGATTTTATTTTAATATCTTTTGTGAAGATGAATTTTATGTTTTAAGATAAAGAAATTGGCTAGGAATGTGAAGCATGTAACAATAAGTACTCTGAATTTAATAAGAAAATAAAGTATTTGTATACACTGAAATGGCACTGAATTAGGGATAGCAAGTTAATAAGTTGGGCTTCCTCTGACCTTGATTATGGCTGCCATGCGATGAGGCATAGTCTGTGGAAGCGTTCTACAATAATGGCTTGAGCTACCCATAATTCAATAAGGGTTGGTAGGCTTTCTAACCTTTCACGATCTTAAAAGTCCTCAATAGGATTTAAGCCTGGGCTTCCTAGGTGGTTAATTCATGACAAAGTCACGAAAATGCTCATCCGATTAGGTAGTAACCAATTGGGATCTGCGAGAAAAGCAGTCGACTTGCTGGAATATTCTGTTACCTTAAGGAATGACAGTACAATATAAATGGATAGAGGTAATCGCCTAGCAACTCTACACAGCAAATCACATTGAGGGAGATTGGTACAAGACAAAAGATATATCTCCCCCCCCCCCCCCAATTGCCTGAAAATACACCAGGCTATGGTTGAGGTGCCATAACCTTGGAACAGTTCCAACTTGGCATGCAGGATCCATGGCTTCATAAGCCTGATACCATATTCTCAACCATCAATATGTGTAAAGAGTCGGAATCAAGATTCAACACTCCATGCTACTCTTTTCCAGTCTTCTAGAGCCCATTCTCTGTGTTCTCTTGACCAGGCAAGACGTGCAGCCTGATGGCGTTTATTGAGCTATGGTACTTTTGTTGGTTTACAGCTCTCATAGCCCCAAACCCCCAGTGTACCCTAGCGATCCTTCTCCATTTTTGTCTTTTTTATATTGTCAATTTTTTCACATCTAGACCACAGTTCAATCTTGTTTGGCGCAGCATAGCCACTTCTGGCTCTTGCACCAATAACTTTTACATTCACTCACTCGAAGCCCGAACGGTAAGTGGGCATTTCACAGTCTATTTACTTAGTGTACAACTGGCACTCTGATTCAACTGGATGATAATATGAGCTAATGTTTGGCTTCGCTGGCTATGTACATTATAGCTGAGCTATCAACACCACACCTAATCAAGGCTAATAATCCTTTGCAGTCTACCTCAAAAATCCTAGTTCTCTGACGATTTTGGTAATTGAAAGGCCCTTGCATGGAGCGCCTACTATTTGTCTACGATCAAGGGCGTCTAAATCGGAAGTTTCACCCCTACTCGCAATTGAAATGACTGATTAACAACTACCACAGTACTAGCTATATTTGCAGTTACCACAGTGCCCTCAGATGACTGCTCCACACAATTTGCATAGTGTTGTCTATACCTAATTCAATAGCACTTCAATGTATGTGTGTGTATGTATATATATATAACAAAAGAGACCCTTGTGCGTGTGTATAAGATTATGGCTGTGGGATTTTGAGTCCATAGAATCTGGATCTATAATCAATGCAGCTCTTTATTGTCAAACTTCATGGCGACTGCAAAGAACCATTCAAAACAAAAGTGGAATGCTGACTTCTGTTGTCCTCCTTAATGACAATGCCCATCACAGTGCTGCTGTAACCCGTTTCTGGAGCAGTTTAAATAGGATGTCTTTGATCATCCAGCATACAGGCCTGACATAACAGCCAGTGGTTTTCATTTTTTCCTTGAATTGAAGAACTGGTTAAGGATATCAAAGCTTCCAGACCAATGGGGAGCTTTGAAATAAAGTGCAGGTCCATCTAACATTACTGGCAGCAACGTTCTTTAAAGAGAGTATCGAAAAGCTCGTCCACTGATGACAAATGCCTGAATCTTCATGGCGATTATGATGAAGCGTAATCATGTTTGTATATAACTCTTGGTAGCAAATTTGGCCAGTTCTGTACTCTATTTTTCTTATAATCCATCAGAATTTTTTTTTAAAAAAAATCGGTCCTCGTATTAGTACATTATTGATTTGCCAATTTGTTTGTCTCTAATTTAATTTAGTGATCTACTCTTATTTGATTGAATACTTGAACATGTATCATTATGCAGTGTTTTCATACTTAATGTAACATTAATTTACTTTTCGTAACTATACATATTGAAAAATTTTAATGTGAAAAATGGGAGGAATATGATTTTAGTATGATCAAAATAAAGAACAGCTTTATATTTCGAAAGATTTAGGAAAATATCTACAAATCATATAACTCTTTAATTTACATAAATTAAAAGTAATCAATAAAAAAATTTTTACCCTAACTAAAAATTTAAATTAATACCTAAATTCTAATGTCAACAAAGAAATGTTTGCCAGCCCTGTAAGAATATCTCCTGTTTTCCATAGAATAGTTTAATTTAAATTATAGAAATTTATGAAATTATTAACAGGATAATTATTTTTTAAACTGTGTGCTATGAATTCTGCATATGGAAGTACCTATTTCAGTTTGTTTAAAACCCCTTTTTAAATTTTAAGGTAAATATTATTAGATATACACTGGTTATATCATAAATTAAGGGGAAAAAATCACAAAAATAGTAATAATTCGCCCAAATATAAGCCAATCTCAATGAAATTTGAATAGGTTGGTAAGTAGAAGGAGCTGAACGATATTACATTATGCAAAATAGTAGCGCTGCAGTTGGAATATGTCATTTGCGAGGAGGAGCATAAAAATGGATGTCTCTGAGCAAGGCGGCAATTGTCGCTGCATGTCTGAGATTAGAAATCTGGTATAGCGAAATTGTAACATTCATTTGACCGAAGAACTGCGATAGCGAGCTATTGGGAGACTAGAAACAAGACAAAGTCAGATAGAAGTGGCTGAATGTGAGTCCGTCTGTGATTCATAGACTTTGGCAACAAATTCAAACCTCGGATTCGGCATCCAGGAGGTTCGTGCTATCACGAGTGCTGATGGCCGATATTTGTCATTATGCACATGAAGGAATAGAACCGCAACTTCGGCTGAACTCGGATCCTTCCTCACTGCAAGCTCCGGAAGGTTGTATCAAGGTCAAACGTCCGTCGAAGGCTTCACAAACATTTGCTTCTCCCTCGCGTAACTCCTTAGGCGGTAATGTTTGCAATATGCGTGTCAACATGTCCCCTGGATGCTTGATTAGTGGAGGGCTGCTCTCTTTACGGATGGGTCTAGGTTTAGCTTCCAAAGCGATAGTAGGCGTATTTTTATCTGGAGAGAACCTGGAACTCGATTTCATCTATCGCACATCCGTGAAAGAGATGCATATGGATCACTCAGTGTCTGTTTAGGGTGGTATCTCTTTGGTGGACGCACAGCCCTCCATGTCTTTTCACGTAGAAATGTTCATGCTCGCACCAATAGAAATGACATCCTGGATGCCTACGTGAGCTCTTATGCCTGGGCAAGAGGTGATGCTTTCGTGCTACAGGATGATAATGCGAGACCACATTGGGTTCGCATCAGGGATGCTCATCTTGAGCAGGAACAATTCCGCGCATGCAGTGGCAACTCGATCACCGGATCTTAACCCTATCAAGTATGTTTGGGACTGTTGGCCTAGGTCTCATCAATCACAGTCAAAGTCTCATTCACCATCATAAGATCTAATCCAGCCATCTGAGATCTCTTTCAGCATCTAAGCTTTCATTTGGCCATCCCAGAACTCATCTAATTAAGATCTCCTTATATATATACCCGGAATTTGCATTCGACACTGTCATCTCGACAGTTAAGAATCGGCATCCAAAGAAAAATAACTTTGTATGACGTAACTGAAAAATACCGTCGAATGCAAATCCCCGATTCCATTGCCAGATGCATGGGATGACGTCATATCCGCAACACGTAATTCCAAGAGATTACCGCGATATGACAACAAGGATGCTCTAGGAAGACGTAGCTGCTCTCAACTCCCTTCTGGGATCCTAGCCACATTTTCAACCACCTTGAAGAGCAATGACTCGCACTTCCTACAGAATTAATAGACCGCATAATCGAGAGCATCGCGCATTGCTGCATGTGCTGTTTTGCTTCTCAGGGGGATCATACCCCATATTAAAGGTACTTTTTGTATACCAAACTGACACATCCAATTTGTTCATTGTATACATATACTAATTTCTATAACAACATACTTGTCTGGTGATTTCTTTTTATGTTATTTTATACCTTCCTCTGTGTATAAGTTTCATTACATTCTACGCATAACTTTTTGAATTGTCATTTTCCCTTCATTTATGATAATCGGTGTATATTACATTACACAAAGAAAAGAAAAAGAATTATAAAAAAAAAATTCAAATTGATCATAATAATGAAACTTAAGTTAAAGCTTTTATTAAAGAAAACTTGTACATTTGTGATTTCCAGATTTAACTTTTTCTTAAGTTTGAATCATTAAAACTCTAAACCAAGTAAAATAAGAATTCAGAAGCAAATTTAAATTATACAGAATTAATTAAATTTTAATATTTCTTAAATTATAATGTATTTTCCAATTAATACTTCAATAATCATTTAGCAATAAACAATATATATACTTTTATGAGAGTAGGACTTGAAATTCTATTATAAAACTAATGTGTTTCATTATGTAATAAATTTTTTTTCCTTAAAAAGCCCTTACTTTAAGGGGGATTTCCACCCTGCCAAATTATGGAGAAAAAATTGAAACATAATTTCATAACAGTGGAAAATAAATGTGGAACTGGTGTGAATTTCTTTTTCAATGTGGGGGGAAGGGAAGAATGGTACCTTGGGGATAATTTAAAAAAGAAGTGGCACACAATATAGCATAATAATCCATTTATTGTATCCAAGATCAAATTTTACAAATAAACTGATGCATTTTAAGATACAGATAAATTATAATTTTAAAATAATATATACTATAGAAATTTTTAGATTTCTAAGATGAACTTTTAATCTTTTCACCATCAGATTTAGAGAATGAAAGTTTATGTACATATGATTATCATATAATTTTACTACCCAACAAAATATTTTTACAGAAGGGAAAATTACAAAATATCCAGCCATTTTTGTGAAACCAGAAGAAATAGTAGATACTAATGGAGCTGGTGATGCTTTTGTGGGAGGTACATATTTATTTAAATTCCATTTTAATATATGAAATTTGTATGATTCTTATGTGTTTATTACTGATCAAATTTTTGAAAGATATAAAACAAAATTTAGCAATTGCAAGTTTTCCCCTTCCCTTCTCCCATAAATTCTTTTCGCTTAAAAGTTAACTTAAGAGTATGTTTTGATTTTTTTTTTTATTTCATATTAATATAAGGAATAGTTTTCTTTATATATTGAAGATAAAGAGAGTATAATGTGTTATATAATAATATATTTATGAAGTAAAAAACTTTCTTTTAAGGTTCTGTTTTTAGGTATGTATAGGATTTACAACCCTGAGATGTCCCAATAATTATTAAATCCTTGTCAATCATTATTTACGTTTTTCTTCATCATTGATGTTAATTTAGTAATAACCAAATGTTTTAACATAATTATTACAAACGTCAAGTGTTTGTTGCAACATGACCAAATAATCCCATCGATCAATTATGCTTTAAGGAATTTTTAAAAAATATAGTTCAAATTTTAAATTATGTGAGGCTAAATGAAAACAATTTATTCATACAAATTCTAGGTATAACAATTACATAGATCTTTAATCTTGAAAGGTCTTATTTTTTATTATGTAATTATTTTATGCAGTAAAAACTTAAATGAATTTCAGGTTTCCTAGCCCAATATGTTGAAGAAAAGCCAATTGATGTTTGTATTAAATGTGGAATTTATGCAGCTACAGAAGTGATCAAGCAATCTGGGTGTACTTTACCAGAACAACCACAATTTATTTTGTAGTATTTGCTCATATTATATCCTCCCATACCAGTATGAGATTATAAAAATTATTTCATAGATTGGCAATAAAAAACTTTATTAGAAAAATGTATTTTAAGTTATTAGAAAAATGCCAATATCTTGCATTCCACAAAAGACACCAACAGCATTTTTATTTGTATTAGTTTATGAAGATACCAGCCAGTTTGAAATATATATGTATGAAATAAAAAATAAACACCTACTAACATAAATTTATCAAATTAAATGGTTTCACAATAATGTAAGGTACTTATGCCTTAAAGTAGCCTGGGCAAAATATGTAAGATATAGAGAACAATCTGATAACTTTACTAAACATACCATCCTAGTAGGTTGCCATACATAATTTTGAAAAAGTTAAAATGCAATGCCAAAAAAAAAAAAAAAAATCCAGTAAAAAATGCAGTTTGCTTGTTAGACATAATAGATAAACTTAATTAACAAAATAAATTCTTTTGTTTGGTCAATAAACTGAAATAATCATATTTTAAAAGTTATTATTGCAATAAATATGAATTACTAAATTTTATTATGATATTTAATGGATTTACTTATTCTATTCAGAACTTTGGGAAATTGAGTACAATTTTCCTGCTTGAAAATGAATTTTTCAACTATCATTAATGAGAATATTAATCCATTTTTGAAAAGTAATATCTTTCATCTTTTTCAAATGTTTCCATGTGAAATGCAGTTGCTTGAAAAGCAAAGGATTAATTTGTATTTTACTTTTGCTATTTCTAATAATTCATACTACATAGAATCAGAGCAATCGTTTAAGGATTTTTTTTTAAAGTTATATCAGTTAGTTTATTTCAATATTCACCAAGGCCACTATAAATGCAAAAGTACCTAACTTAATACATATATAACATATTATTTATAAGTTATGAGCACTGAAATACTTTATATTTACATAGCACATAACTGATAGATATATATAAATTGTTATATTATTTTACACAAAAGAAATTAAATTATAACAATATTAATTTTTTTTAAAATTCTTTCATCCATATTTTACAATTTCAATTAGAAGCATTCCTTATTGCATACTGAATAAAGTATACAACAAATAGAAGGTTTAAAAGGAGAATGAGGAAATTTTATTTTGAGCAAAAATAGCAAATGGTATTTTAATTCAATTTGACCAGTGATGATATAATATTTAATTACTTATTTACAATTAAGTAAAATCAAATGTTTATGTCATAATGAGCAAATAAATAAAGTATAACATCTAACAAGTCAAAGATAAATATAGACATCAATTTAAATATATATACATACAAGAAATTCAGAGTTTAAATATATGAACACAATACATATAGTATATTTAGGCACTGCCTCTTTCCAAGACTTAAATGTTTTTAACAAGAGTCAGTAGAACTATCAACAAACCCTATTTTGTACATACCTTGGACAAATAACATTTCACTAAATTTAAAATATTCATACAGAGAATTATTACTACTTTGAAACTTTTAAAAAGCTTTAATAATGTAATACTTTGTATTGAACATAACTAATTTTTAAAAACATAATCTCATTTAAGAATAATTATATTTACAATATCATTACACAATTAAAAACAAAAATAATTGTGCTATTAATAAATTTCAAGTTACAGCCAGACAATTAACAATACAAAATTTGCAGATGCACATAAATTTATTATACTACCTGGGGTAATGGTTGTCCGGGACACAAAATTTTTGACCTCTTATGTTCAAGTCTTGGTTCTATCAAAGACAGGAATGTTTTCACATAGTGAAGATGGAAAAATATCACTACAGATTATATTCTCCTCTCTTGACTAATTATAGTACAAATTTACATCAAAAGATATTGGCAGTGGATCTTGCAACTTGAGAACAATGTCAATTCAAACTCACAATAACACAACTTAAATATTTTTTTAAAACGAGTTTAAAGCTATATTTCTTATCAAAATTACAAGTTTTGATTCATATTTACAAAATGGGTCCAATGGAATAACCTTATTTAAACACATAGCAAAAGTGGTTAAAATACAAATATTTTGATAAACTAAAAATGAGCACTTTACTTTTTGTAAATATGTGAATTATTGGAAGGAAGAAAAAGTCACAGGTATTCAACAAAGGAATAATGAGAATAAGAGTGAATTTTTGTCTTATATTCATTCATTCAAATTATTTTGTCATATTCTAAAAGTACCAATTATTAACTATAATTTGAATTCAAAAATTTTACTCGTGCAATGATCTCACATTTCAGTCATCATATTTGTTCAATTTTTTCATATTTTTTTGGCTATCTTTTGATGCATTTCTTTTTGTACAATACTGAATATACCATACTAGTATATTAACATTTCAATAAGGTCTATAAGCTCATCAAAATTGTTTAAGAAGAAATTGTTATTTGTACATTGAAACAATTAAAAAAAACATCCACAATACATACAAATGAGGAACTTTTAATTGTATTCTTTTTCATCATCCAGGTCACTGAAATAATAGTCACTGTCGCTATCTTCATTTTCACCAGCTAAATCTTTTTTCCATTCTTCTAATATTTTGTTTACTTTTTTGAGCATTTTATCAGTTTTTTTCTTCTTAGAATTTACCATTCTATTATTTTTACCTTGTGATGAAACATCCTTGTCCTTCTGAAAAGAAATTCATGCTTATGCAAATGCTAGTAAATGATCAACATTATTTTTCAAAAGAAAAAAAATTGCTGTAAATTTTTTTTAAAAAAATTATCTTAAAAAATATAATTTTTAAAAACTTGCAAAGAAACCATCCACTTCTGATTAAATTTTGAAAAAATAAACATTTTTAAAATCTTTTATTCAGCAGTTATCCTGATTCTTCAAGAATAAGACATTCTTGAAGAATCAGGAAAAACAAAAGGATAAAATATTATATAAAAATTCATAACCATATAAGGTTAAGAAAAGATATAAACTTTCAGAGAGAAACCATATGAAAAGTCCAACATTAAAATTGTATAACTTTCAAAATTTTAGAAAATTGTGTGATATACATACTATTAAAAAATAATGATACACTGTTTCGAAAAAATTGTTATATTAGAATTACAACATTGGTTTAAAAAGAGGAGGGGGGGATCACCAAAATAAATTACAATACATTTAAAAAAATATACCAAAAAAGTAAAATTATTCATTCATCTCAATTCCCCCCAGTTATAAAAATTTTTACTCTGTGAATTATTAAAAGTTTATCTGTGAATTATGACGAAAATATATTCTTGTTAAGAAATGTTAATAAATTTGTAATGTATAATAAAATTTAACATTGGTTGAATGCATCAGTCAATAAGAAAAATCACAGAAATATACTATGATAATCATCCTACATGAGATATACCTCTAGTTTAATTTTTAAACACAAAATATATCAGTCATTAGCTAAAATTATATTGAACCCAAAGCCATACAAAATTAGTTAATACTTCAAAATTTCTATTAAAAAAACTATGATTTTTTACTTCAATGTTGTGAAAATATTTAAAAATTATCTTAAAAAGTTAATGGTAAAAATACAAATGAGTGTTAAATATAAAATATATATATAATTATATCCTTTTTAAAAGCAATCGATTCTTATTTAAGTTTAATAAATCTATTGAAGAATAAATCTGTAAAAAATTTCTTTAAATATAGTATGGCAAGGTTTACAACTCGGAGAAGATATACAATTAAAAGAAAAACTGCCTTTTCCCAAAACATAGCACAAATTGTAACTTTTTTCATCACAGGTGATAAAAGTTTGAAACTGGTTACCATTTGTTACTATAACAATGGTGTATAATCTTGAAATTATTGAAAAAAATCAGTTCACTCTTTTGATGCATGTACAAATTACAAAAAAAAAAAAGTGAAGAAGAAAAAATCATACAAAAACCTACACCCTAGCTCCAACCGGTTTCTGAACTTCTAGATCAACCCCTCATAAAAAAAAGACTTAGAATAGTACTCAACTTCTCCCAGTCAGCCAACCTACACAATAATTAAGTATTTGCAAGTTAAAATTCTAGTATAAGTTTCTCTCATCATGATAAAAAAAAATAAGTAAAGCCCTGCTAAGCTGGTACTCTGGTATCATTTGAATGTTGCATTGACAAGGATCAACTGTTTAAATTTCTGATCCATATGAAAGCCATGTAACTAACTTATCTTTCCACCAATTGTGCATCTTGAATCATATGTCCTTTTTTAAAAAATTGTTTTTCCTAATATCGTTCCTGTTAGTTTCATTAAAGCAAATATTTTTATAATTTTGTGGAAAAATCAATTATCCTTTTATAATTAAATTAAAAGTGATCTAATTGTTTAAAAAAATACTTTGGCCGATTCAATTTTTACTATACTCTTATCTTGTAGTTTTAAATTCCAATATTCAAAATAAATTCAATGTCTTTCTTTACTCTCTGAAAAATTTTAGTACTGCATATTTTTCCTCCTTATTTTGGGAGATATTTTTTTTAAAAAAAGTACGTTCATTACCACTACTAATTTTTTTTAAAGATTTTCTTTGTGTTATATATTTATTGTAAAATCTATATGTGCTTGTTAAGTTCCGAACTGTAAAATACGTCAATTTTATGTTTGATCAACTTTATTTTAATAGAATCTTATTTTTAAAAAATTAGTTTTCGGTGGCTGTTTATCATATGAAAATGCAATCGAAAGTTATTGTCACAAATATTACTAAGTTGACTTACTATAAACTATTAATAATTTACTGTCAAGTTGAGGGGAGAGGGAAAGGTATTTATGAATAAAATAACAATAAATTGTACACTTCTGTTTTTCTATCTTTTATGTTGAAATTATAAAAAGTACTCAGCACATGGTATACTTAAGAAAACTATTGTATGCACAGTAGCAACAATTGGATATTAGATGGGGAAGAGAAACAGCTAACATTCCTTAAACAACAAAAAGTATCAAGGCCTGAGAAGTAAACAACAAAATTTATAAATTTTGGCAACAAAATTAATTTGTTTTTGTATGGAAAATATGAAATGAAAATAAATGTTTACACATAGATCTTGCAAAATAATATTTTAATTAGGTGTTCAAAACAATACAATTATACTATAAAAAAAATAAGGTACGCAAAGTAAAACTTCTGGTCATGTGATTAGTCTTTCTGGTTTAAAATGAAGTTGAGGGGTTTTGCCTAACGTAGACTTCCACACTCATCCAAGTTGATGTTTTTCTTTTTTTTTCCCTGCACTGAATTGTATGCATTCAATTTCTGAATTATAAAATTGTACACGAATTTTGTTACAGCTTGAAAGTACTTGAAAAAAGTAAATTATTCAAAATAAGATGACAATAATTATTGAAAACAGTATATGTTAAGTAATCAGGATCACTACTTTTCATCAAGTTGTGAAATTTTAAAGGAAAAAAAATCTTCAAAACAAATGTCTGCATGTTAATTGAATTTTTTTAATAGTTCTTTTGTACTGCAAATAGAGATCGCCCATTTTAAAATATTTTTTGAATTTTATTTCAGGTTTATTATTTTAAATTTAAATACATTCTTAACAAAAAAAAAAAAATGACACTACTTTTTTTGACTACTGACTACTAATTTTAACTACTTTTTTTTATTTAAAAACCAATGTAATCAAAATACATCTTTATTTGAAAGTCTGATTCCAAAGAACATTAGTACCTTTTCCTCATTTAAATGAATATTTCTTGTTGTGGAGCTCAGTTGAATAATTATGAAGTGGGCAATATGAATTTTTTATAGGTTTCATTTACAACAAAAACATATGATTAAGGCAATATTTAGCCCTCAGAGGCTACTTTCTTCAAGTAAGTACAGCCATCACTCACCAGAGGCACCCTAGTGATTTTTCCCCCTTTTTGCATAGGATTTACTGTCTTTAGTAATCAAGTGCCATAGTGATTTTTCTCTATTTTCGACCCACCTTCGTAGATACGGAATATTTGTTCTTGGGATGCATAACCCTCACGGGCTTTAATCCCCAATAGATTGGCTATTAATTGGGGTTGAAACTGTACTTGCAAAGGAGTTATTTCACTTGCAAAGGAGTTAAAATTATAATATAAAAGCTAGGTTATATTTAGGAGCATTAGCTTTAAATAATGTTTTTAAGTTAAGAATTTAGTAGTACAATTTAAGATATAAATACATAGTCATCACTAGTTATAAAACTAGTGGTGTTGGTTTAGTTCTAATATAATGAAAAAATTAAACTATTTAGCTTTATGTTGGAAAATTGCAAGAGAGTTATTTTTTACACCCGCATGTTTGCCCAGTGTGAGATCCAGCTTATAATTTCAGTTTATTATGTTAAGAAACAATTATTTAAATTTATTATTTTGTTTATGTGAGATGTATTTATCAGTTTAATTTTGTCACGTGACCAGACGCAGTTTGAAAAAGTATATATGGTATCTTTGTCGGTGGCAACAAAGTAGAAGCTTGTTTTTTTTTTGTTTACATAACAGTATTCACATGAAAAAATTGTCATATAACTAGTGAGTCTTGGACTCTAGTTGGACATCTTATTTGGAAATAAAATGTAGTTACATTTTCAATACAAGAGCCTTTTGTTTTTACTTTTAATATCCATGTCCGCGACAGGATCATTAAGTGTCAATATGTTTACATCTGTTAAAGAAAGAAGACTCCACCTGACAGTCAAGAGATCAATGAGGACTTACCGCTGAAGGTTACCATATCTAATAATTCGAAAGATGCAATTTTAAATAAAGAATATAAAAAATGATCCCGACTTTGTTTCAACCGCTCAGCTGCCAACTGAAAGTTTCTGAAAAAAGGCAGGAAAAGAAGAGAAATCGCCAAGACGAAGAGAGAAGGCCAAGAAGAAGAGAGACAAAGCGCCAAGAAGGAGAGATAAAGTGCCAAAGAAGAAGAAAGAGAATTTACAAAAAGACAACATGAATTGACGGCTGCAGATTAAACTCCGACAGTTTTAGATGCTCTAGATCAGGGTCGCCAAAGTGGTCATATAGACCCTAGGCCTATTTAACAACATTAGTCTATCTGGACCTGGCAATGAATACCTATTGGGACTCAAGGAAAACAGTTCTTAATACGAAATCTATTGATGTACCTAACTACGCATCGTGAAAAATTTAAAATATTTTATAATTGACTTAATATTATATTCTTTATAGAAAATAAAATAATAAATCAGAAAACAATTCGCCCCTTTTTCCCTTATGTTTTCGTAGATGTATATACCGTGACGCCAACTTGACCTTGTGACCAGTTTGTAAACTTTAATGAATTTGTGACCAAAAAAATATGAAACTTTACCAAATGGCTCAGCCATTTATGCTGGCGTCAAGTTCAGATATGGTTGAAGCCGGTTTCAGCTAATGCTAATTCAATTTTAACTAAAAACAGAAATAACCAGCCGTGTGAGCTTGAGGGGATTTACTTGCTGTTGATCAATTTCAACCCAAATATACGGAACCTGCTAGAAAACAATTTTGTAAGTAACACTCATTCAAGAAGTAAAAATCTGTGAAGCATTTTACTTACTGTTTGATTTATTAAATATTTAGACTAATATATAGTTTTATTTTAATTACCTGAAAATTACTTTGTGGGGGTCTAAGTGAGATTTAAAATATATAGGCGATGATCAAAAAGTTTTGGCCACCCTGCTCTACGATCAAATTGCAGAGTCGTGTAATGTAAAAAAAGAAATTTCACTCTTACTCTGCTAGAATTACTTTTCTGGAGATTTAAAGGATTGGTTGTCTTGGAGCCAGTTTGAACATGTTCATAATGATGCTGATATAGCACCAGGCCAAATTTCTAATATTTAGTGCAAGCAAATCAAGTATTACCACGCCGGGAGGTAGTGGAAAGTTTTTCCACCCACCGCCAAAGTTAAGAATCTTTTAAAATCACGCTTTTGGTCGAACTGTTTAATTTATAGAATTTATGTCCTACAGCTTTTAAAATTGGTTTACAAAACGCCGCAAAGTTTGTCGCAGTTAACGTACGCTGTATGCATCTCATTTGGAGTCTCAGATGCATTAGAGATACTTGGCGAATAACGATATTGCAAGCGCTGCTCTACTTCATCTGGTTGAGTCATGCTTACCGAAGATATACTAAGAAAGCATGGCAAAGACAAAGAGGTCCTGATTTTCAATCATAGTGGCGAACCACAAGAAAAGCGCTTTAGCATTAAAAATTTTTTAAATCTGAAGTAGAATCAGAAGAAAGGATTTGTTTGGCTTATGCAAGGTTTTGGCTTAAACAAAAAGAAAGACAATATTGGGTTTGTAAGCAAATTTGAACCAAGAGTAAAAAACAAAATACACCCACTGCTCTCGGTCTTTAACAATCCACATACTACAAAACCAAAAAAGCCTGTTTATGAGAAAATCATTCCAGTGTAGACTGTTTTTCTGCACAAAAATGAGTTTAGATGAAAACAAAGGATTTGAGGGAAAAAATCAAGGTTTGCTCTGTCTCTAGTCGTTCTGTCCAAATGTCATTCATTTTTGAGATGTGTAATTTAGTGGAAGAAACAGCAGCCTTCTCTAAAGTAGGAAATTTCATTACACCAATTTAATATTAATGCCACACTGAGAAAGTCAAATTCCAATACTTTAAAATCACTTTATTTATTTTACAACATTAATTAACTATTTATAATATGAATATTAGCCAAAAGTCTCACCACAACTATTAAACATCCAAGAAGTTAAATAGTCCATTAGTCATCCACTTCACATCTTCTGGTTCCGTGATCTCCTTTTATATATATCTTTGTGACCTGAGCATCAATAACTTGATTAGTTAAAAATCTCGCAACCACCTGAAAACAATCTCTATATGACGTATTAGAAAACACCGCCTTTAATGCAAATTCCCCACCCGGCCGGAGTGATGGATATTTGACGTCAATTTAAAAAACCAATTCACGGACACCATATAATAAAATTATGTTACGTTCTCGATGCAAAACCAAACTGTCAAAAAAATTATCAAGAACACGGTAGCTGAAGTTTTCAACGAGAGAATAACATATCCAACCTGAGGTAATCTTAAAGTGTTTTACACCTAAAATGCAAGCTCATATCAGATAAAAAAGAAAAATTGCGTAATTTGTTCTGGCCTAATCGCTCAAGAAAAGTCTTCATATTGTAAGAGTCTGTCAAGAATGGGATACGCTCCTTGTAAAGAGAAATCATGTTATCACCTGTTTCCAGGGATTAAATCAAAAGAATTTGTACATACATGTTAAGAATTGAAGTTGAAAAATATTACAGAACAATTCTGTATGCAAACTTAAAGCTTTGACTAGGTGAAGCTATTTGTAATGATGTATCACCAGAACTCTTAGCCTGGTTAAAAGAGCTTCAAGAAAGGGCTGGTGAACATTGGCGGAGTGTTGGAGAAAACCAACCTTGTACAAGCATTTGTGGAAACATCTTTTTTGAAAGATTTTAATCGTCAAAGTAGGGTCTTACCATGCAGATTAGTAGCTACGAAAATTGCCGGTGGACTTGGTGAAAGTTCCTGATAGTAGTTACGGCAAGCAAATGCTGTTAGTGACATCACTTTTCGCTAAAGAGTTTTATTGTGACTTCGGAAACCTGACTTGCTGAACTGGGCGATCCATTGAAAAGCTGTCTAAGAGCAAGAGGATTTGACTACCGCCAAACTGTTAGGTACAAGAAGATGATTCGCTATGAAGTTCATTTGCCTTGGTTAGATAATCCGTGTGCCTTTGCCGATAATTTTGACAAGCTAAAGAAGGTTAGACAAATTACAACCAAGCAGTTTGTTTCTGCAGTGTCTGAACATAGTTATGAGGGTTATTATTTTTCTAATTATTGTATGAATGGAATTATCGAAGAAGTACCAATGAAGATACCTGCTAGACCCAATTCACCTCACAGATCTATTATCAAAAGCCAGAACAAACCTTGGATCACTGCTTGATGCACTGCTCGAATCAAAGTGACATCCAATAATTAAATGAATTTTACATATGGTCCAAACTCTGATCATTTCAATCCTGATATTTTGCTGCATTTTCGAGAAAAGCAAGATTAAGTAACGCAGACATAAAATAGCTTCAAAATTAGCCTCTGTGAGAAGACAGAGAATTTCTTTGAGATTTTCATGTAGACAAATAAGGCTCAAAAAGACACAGGTTTTTCAGCACACCAGAGTAGTTTACGCCGTATAGTCCTTTTCTACTTAGAGTTTCATTGAAGTACTGTCTCGGACCAAATACGACCTGATCCTTGGTAACTAGTTGCTTGAAGAGTTTTTTATGTAGACAATCTTGTAACTAGCGCCTGTTATGAATTAGATTCGTAGCTAAGTGTTTCTCAATGTAGAGTTATTAAAAAAGCGTGGTTTATCTATGGATTGAATCTTCAATGAGGACGAAGACCTTCAAAACAGATCTGTTAGGCCTTCAATGGAATAAATTGAAGACTGTTTTTCGCTAAATATCAGCGAAGAAGAAGTAATGTCGAAAACATTAAAACGTATTATCAGTTATCAATGTTTGATCCATTTGGATTTCGTGTTCTCTGTAATAGCGTTGTCCAATAATGCTACAAAACCTGAAATTTCATTGGAATGGGACACAGAATCCACTGGATCCCTGAGACAAGAATTTTATTCATTAAGGGTTTAGGAACCAAAAGTATTGGAATGACTGCTCGTGATCAACGTACTGCACAGACAATATCTCTCCCATTCATACCTTTAGGACGCAGTAGAGATGACATGTCAAGAAGTGATATTTACTTTGCCAAGAGGGAGAATGTGAAGTGTGCGCATTTTTTTAGCCTCGAGATGCCTTAATATTCCTCTTGAAAGTTGCTGTAATTCCCAAGATTAGGTTTCGTTGCATGTGACAGCGAAGCAAGACAAATCTGTGTTGATGCTCTTGGATCGATATCTTATGATGTTTTATTGGAGTGATTACCACTCCTTTTACCTGATCATTAAAGATCGAAATTGGCTCATTGTGAATAACAGAGTCCAAAATGAAATTATGAATATTACAGCTTCTTGGTGTCATATTTCTGATTTGCAATCCAGCTGATTTACCTCCCGAGGATGCAAAGCAAGTATTTTATGAAAATAGATGGTGGAGGGGGCCAAAATGGCTACTTTTATTTGAAGACTAAGCGACCATGCATAGAATATGAGTTTGATGAAGATGAGATTAAAAGAGACAGATGTTAAAAGCACTATCAGCTTGGTGTCTGTAAATCAAGATTCATCTTGCAGGTCTGGTTTTATCAGCTTTCTTTCAAATATGAGAGATTAGTAGCGTAGTGGATGGATTTGAGAGTTAAAGAGCTGCAGTGTGGATGTTCAGCTAAGAAAAAGGAGCTATTAAAGCAGCTGGAAACAGCAGGGCAGTGAGAAACAAGTGATAAAATTGGTCCAGTCGAATCTTTTGTGAACGAAGGCATGATGCAAAACTAAAAAACTTTTGAGTGTATATGATGCGCGGAATAATCCTTCTCAAGACTCTAAAATAATCTTTTCTTCAGGATACTTAAAGATTTAGGGAACCAGCTGTTCTCTCGGCCAATCATAAAGTTGTCAAAAGACTAATATTTTTCACCATATCAAAATAATCATGCTGGAAACCCAAATTTTACTTAATATTTTGAGTAGAACATTTTGGATTTTGAGGGAAGAAAATCAGTGATCATTCTTATTATCCTCAAAATGTGTCAGTCTTGTAAAGAGATTTTTCAAATGTTGTGATAGTTTGTCTGCTCTTTGCTTGAAGATCGACACTTGTTGACAGCAAACTTGTATAAGATCGTTGTGGAATGACCTGGTCGAACCTTATTCTCTTTTAAGATGGAAAGAATGGGTATGCATTCTTTACGATCAGATATAGAGCTGTCTCACTAGGAGCTGTTTTACATCGCTATCGACGCAAAGCTTTTTTGTTAGCTCTATTGCATTTATAGTCGAGTAGCCATGTGAAACCATGTACTGTGATAATTGGCACTAATTTTGTCTTGAGCTTCCAATTTGCTTAGAAGTTTAGTTTGGAGTCCTATTTGTAAAGGTAATAATGCTCTTCGTCCAATTAGTGGAAATTTAACCTCTCTTCACCATGGTGTGGATGGTGAGGAGAGACTAATTGCGATACCTTAAAAAAGTCTTGAGAAGAATACTGGAAAGCAAGTTTGGCTATCCAGGAGTTGGACAACAGTTATTTGTGATTGTGAATTGTAATCAACCACGCTCTTTGACTTACATCGAACAACTGTGACCTGAATTTGATTCCACTTAACCTCACATATGTTTTTCTTCAGGATATCAAAACTCTGGTGTTCCATGACTGTGATGAGCAGACATAGAAAGTCTCAACACTGTCAAATACAGGTTAGTTTGAGAAGACATTCGAAGAGGTTCAGGTCCGAACATCTGGATCTTGATAAGGAGGCCTAGGCATACTAGAACTCTCGAAGGATAGCCCCCGCATTGTTCTCATAAAGTGACAATGCCAATCAAATCGACGCCACTGGGGAAAGTGACAGAAATTCTGCCTGGGAAAGACGGTGTGTGTCGACTCATTAAACTGAACATCTCAAGGAGAAATTCCCATAGGCCCAATGTCAGGTTCTCCCTTTAGAGACTTTCTAATAGATTCGCCTTTTCCACCTGACAAAAAATGATTATCTACAAAAAATCGCTCTATGAAGAATATTATTCTAAGTAAGTTCTGATCTATCAACCCATCGACCACGCAGTTGTTCAAAACAAGACATGACTAGGACGGACTGTTAAAATTCCAAAGGCTGGATTCTTAATATAAGCTGTAGAGCTGTGGATCACATCTCATAGTGGAGATGTGAGATCCACTTTATAAATTTCGCTTATTATGTTAAAAGCAAAACAATTATTTAAATTTATTATTTTGTTTATGTGAATTTATTATTTATCAATGAATTTTTGTCGAACTGAACGATTTTGAAAGTATATTATTTTTGTACGCCAGTAACAAGGAAAGTGCTTTTGTTTTTTTTTTGTTTACATAACAGTAGACCTGAAAATTGTCATATAACTAGGTGAGTCTTGACTCTAGTTGGTATGTTAATTTTGTGAAATATTCAATACAAGAAACCTTTTTGTTTTTACGACACCCAGTCTGGTTGCAATGAAAGCGAGTGATGCGATTGGTCGAGGATGAGGTTTGCTATTTTGCTACATATAGATGGGTACTGTTGAGATCGGAGTTAGGATGAATTTAGCTTTTTTTTTTTTTAACGAAATTAGTCTATCAAAATTTCTCCAGTTCTGTTGAGTTGTGAGTTATTTCTGATTGGGGTGTATTTTTCTATTTCTTGGATATTCTTCTATTTGTTAAGGTATCGATTTTTTGGAAGAAATTTTTTGATGAAGTTTTTAAAGGAGGGGAGGAGTTTAATGGAATTTCTGATATTGCTATTTTGCATTCACCAGCTTGCATTTACAATCATTCTAATTGTTGAATTTTGGGATTTTTCTAGTAGATCTAGGGTAGTATCTGCGCAAAGCATAGGTCAGGATAGGTCTTATTATCAGGGTGTAGATAAGCACCCACCTTCTTATTAACCAATTTTTAGCTCCCCCCTCCCTTTTTCAAATTTCTGGGTCACAAGTACACCTTGTTTGGTGCAGCACAGCCATATCACCATTAAACATCACTTATACGAGGAGTGATCAATCTTTTTAGGAATAATGCCGTTATCTAAACAAAAAGAAATCAAGTGCGCCACTTCTGCCTTTTCCAATATAAAAAAATATAATAGATGAAAATTTTTTTATAAAAATGAATAACTTGAATCATTACATTCTAAGTAATCACTAAGCAGTTAGAACTTAATTGGTGTGGTTTATGAATTTGTATTTTTTTTTTTTTTTACGAAATCATCCATATCAGGAATAGTTCTAAAAGATGCTAACAAATTTTGGTGTTTTATGTGCATATCAGTTAATCTTAATCTCTTATTACATTTATAATAGAAAACATTTTTCACAAACATATGTTGATCCAAATCTACAATAATATCTGGCATCCAAATAGAGTACACTTATAAATCACTTGTCAGAACAAATTCCTAACCTCAATATAAATTGGATCACCTGCAGTTGAAATAAGTTCCTTATATTTGCTTTTTAGTGTAGTATGGTGGTGCAAGCCAGTAATTTTAATATGGAGTTCAGGTGGGTGGCAACTAACGTCTTGCAAAGAAATTGGGGGAAAAAATGAAAATATCAATATTTTTTTTAATCCATGAAAGTAATCAAACCTATCACTAAAGGAATCCTGCAAAATGGTTATTAAATTTTTAAATCTATCATAAGTTGGATCATTATTAACTTAGGTAAAAGGTCAACACACTTGCATGAAATGCGTTAAACTTTTTATTCCAAACCCCAAGATAAAAGCAAATATTTGCTCACAAGAGAAGATAATGATAAATTACAACAGGAAAAAATACAATTTTTCTCTGTAACTGCAAATTTAAATATACCATAATATCTGTGAGAAAAGCTAAGTTCCACAGCCAATCCTCATTCTTGAGAAGTAAGTACATACCGGGCAGTTCATTTTCTTCCAGATATTTTAAAACACACTCCTTCAAATTCATAATCTCGCAGGTGCATTTCCTTTGGAAAGTCAGCTGAACGAAGGAGTAACTCGCCATAAATTCTTCTAAGAAAAGCTCATGAAACCTTTGTCTCTCAGAATAAGGCTTTTTATTTTGAACAAATATCAAAAAATTTATATGAAGCCTTCACCATAGTTTTCATTTTGTTGCTTCTCTTCTGGAACAAGGATTGTTGGCTGGCTAATTGATAACATCCATTAGCAACTGTAAACCAACAGGATATTTTCAATTGAAATCACTATACAATTGTTTGAAATGTTAATCCAAATTTAAAATTTTTTGGCCCTGCTATACAATTTCCATATATCAAACAAATTAGCTTAGAATTAGTTTGCTCAGTAAACAGAAATTGTTCTTCCCATGTGGTATCAAAATCACGAATTGCAATATCCTCTTCATATTTTTTTTCTCAATATCATAGACTTCTGCATGGACATAGGAAAAATAATATTTTTAACACAATCTGCTACATAAAAATTTAAGAAAGTTTTAAAAACGCTTAATGTCTTGTTTGACAGTTTAAAATCAACTGAGTCATGTAAACAGAATGTTGCACTTCCTCTTGCATATGAAAACAAGAGACAACATACCATTGCAAGGCAACTATTGGTCTCGTCCTGTGACCGTGCAGTTCTCCAGAGCAATGGATTCAGTAATGTGTGAATATAACTTTTATTGAGTTTGAAAAAGTTCTTAAAGGGGACGTAACTGGTTTTTAATTTTAATTTTTCAACAAGTCTTCACATACTTCACAGTGGCACGGCATCATGGGTTGGCAATTCCTGATTTACACTGCGGTGTGACATTTAATTAAATTTATAGTAGTAACATATTAAATGTCCAAATAAATCAAAGAAAATTTTTACTCTAATAACATATTATTTAACATACATTCAGATTACTTTTAATGAAGCACATGAAAAAAACCACTTCATTTTCACAAAGCAAGGGTATCAATTAGTACAAATAAGTAAATCTAATATTTTTTTTAAAAAAAACTTACTGTGGAAGTGCTACTCATATACTTTCTTCTTTTACTTCTGAGGAACTGATATTCTTCTGCTTCTTTCCTTAACGTAACAAAAAAATTTGATAAATTAATAGCAAAATATTTTAAATAAAATATATTTTTTCATAAAATTAAAAATTAAATGTTTCTTCTTGTCAGTATCAAAGTTGCTGCAGAGTTGACTATGTAAATTATGTAAGAATTGTTCAAAAAAATAAGAGCACTCAATTTCAAAAAGATTACATATTTTTGAAAAATTTAAAACATTTTAATATACATACAGCAACATTTTTTCAGATAGCCACGTTTGCACTTTGAGAACCAAAGGATACTTATTTATACTTTATCTTATACCTTTATCAAAAAAATTTTTGCTGCTTATTTGATCTATTGTTTGACACCATTCTGGACTTCATTGGTGGTTGAAAACTCTTTTCAGTGAAAATGCAGTTTAGCATAACCATTTGGCGAGATTTGTAAAATTGCCAAATTTGGCGGGATATGGTCAGAGAGAGACAGGCATATATAAAAAAAATAGCTGGTGAAATGGAATCTGAATTCATATGGGAAATTCGAAAGGGTTGCCACGCCTAAAGCCATCACAGTGAAAACAGGGTAGCCATATTTGGCAAAATATCGCCAAATAATTCCTGTCACCAAGGGTGGTTACGCTAAACTAAATTCCAACCCACTTTTTCTACCTATAAATGATTCAGAGAGTAATAAAGACAAAAACCTGAAAATACCAGGTCAGGGATGAGAGGGAGTGGTAGAAGATGTCTCAAACTAATGAGTCCACTTGGCATAAATTGTTTCTCCCAGGGGCAAAAATTTAATCAGGAGTTTCTCTATATGGTCCCAAAAGACAAAGGCAATGATTTTTCAGGCTGAAACCATTTTACATATTTTTCTGCAAACTTTACATTCATGACACCTCTGATGTACTTCAATACAGTTCATAACACCATCGCTATAAACAGTTTTTATTTCATTAAAAATTTGGAACAGCACATTTCTTTCCATAAGAAGCCAGATAAGGCTCCTCAACTCGCAGAATTCAGAATCAAGACGCTCATTTCAACATGGCATTACTAGAGTTTCAACCAATTAACACAAAGGAGTATGCATTTTATTCCTCAAGTTTTGATCTTGAACACAAAGCAGTCAACTTTGTTGAAAAAATTCTCTTTCAGTATAAGACTCAGCATTCTTACTTTTTGGACAAATCTTGAACATATATGCTGCCTTTACCAGACCTTTAAATTTAAATCTAGTGCCTAAAAAGTAATATTTTGAATTTTTCTGTGTTAACAATTTGCTAGATAATTTTTATTCATTATGGTTTTTATTTATAATTTTATTATGGTTTAAAGAAGAAAATAACACCAAATTATATGCCATATTTTCATTTTGTATTTTTACATCCTATCCCTTTTCTAAAATTTCTTGCGAATCCTGCCATAAAGCATTAAATATAATTTATTTTTTCTTAAGAAATTTCATATTACAAAATATTTTTTAGAACAACATTATCTTGCAGATAATTATTTTTATAAAAAAAAAAAAAAAATAAATTATTTCAGCCCAAATTTAAAAAAAAAAAAAAAAAAAAGAAAAAGAAATGCAAGCTATTGTTCCAGATGTTATAAATTTTAAGAACCTTGTGAATTTTAAAAACCTGAAACCAGAAATTTTTCAAAACAATCATTTCCAAATTTTTTCAATCAATTTCCAACATTTGAAAATATAGCTTTTAAATACAATTCAACAAGAAAATTCTCATCCCTTTTCATAGCTATAAAAATCACTAAGAAAATAAGACAGTTTAAAGTATTCATAATTTTTGTAAAAATAAAATCAAGCTATAGATATTTTCAATGTACATTACTTTCATTTCTTTTCTGAACTCATGCATTTTTGAAATTTGTCTTGAGAGAGAAATCAAAGGCACAAAATAATATCATTGCAAACCAAACTAAATTTATCTAATGTTGCACAGTTAAATTATACAAATTAATTTATGAGTTTTACACTCACTTATACAATATGCACTTTTTATTTACTTGCATCAATAAATACAATTTTGACACCCAAATTATCAATATAATGAATAATATTTTAATAAAAATTAACAAAAACCAATAAATATTGCAATTTGTTGCATCATATTAAATCCTTGCAATTATTTATAGAGATGTTAGGATTTAAAAGAGATTTTGCATTCTTTTTTTTAAATTTGAAGTTTAAATACACAAATGCAAAACTGAAATTCAATTTTGTATTATGTTGAATTAAATTATTATATTTGGCAATGATCTCATATAAAAGCTAATAAAGCAAAAAATATTTCAGAACATCATCAAATGAATTACATTATTTAAACACATAGAGCTAATAGAAAAATTTAAAATATCTTTTTAATAATAATTTTACATAAAAAAAGTTATTTCCTTTCCTCCTCAAGAAAAATATTTTCTTACAATTGGATTATTAGGTTATGATAACTTAAAATTTTTAACACAATCCTTTTAATGTAAAAGAATCAAAATCACCTCTCAATATGATGATCTGTTTGGTGTCAAATACAGGTGGTTATCAAAATAATGGAAAACAGTTATCAATATGTGTGCTGTTTGTGATGGGGTTTTATTTCAATGACATAAGCGTAAATACCAGAATTATTTTTAGAGTAAATAAATAGTGTATATATGCTTCTACTTTTCACATTATATTTAAAAATTGTGAATGTGGCCTTTTTCATGGTTTAGAATGCCCGACCTCAAACTTTCAGATAGAATTAACTGTTGGAGCACAATTAACAAAAACATGGGTAACTGTGACAGCTAACATTATCGATGTTTTGCAAGTTAAGGTAATGAAAGTCATAACCACATACAGAAGTGACTGATAGTATTTTAATGGTGCAAGAGCCGATGAGGGGCCATATTGCATCAAATAAGATAGTAAAAAAGTTCTATGCAAAGTTTTGCAAAGAACAGATATAGCCACCCAAGGTATGCTTTTTTTAAAATAATTTTTATAAAATTACTCAATTAAATATATGAATTAAAGTAAACAACGAAATATTGAGAAATGGACAATAGTAAACTTTTTTGATTTTAAAATTAAAGCAAATGATAAAAAAAAGCTAATTTACGTATTAAAAAAATTGAAAAGTGATCTGGTAAGCCAAAATGTCCCACCTAAAACAATAGCTCTTTGGGAGGCTAATACAGCTGTAATCTAGATATTTGAAAAAATAGAAAAAATAAAAATTTATTGACAAGAAGAATTGGAAATAGAGAAGGATTGCTAGATTATACCAGAATGTGTCACCCGTGTTTACCAAAGACAGTAAACCCCATGAGAGAAAAAAAGATCACTGGGATGCCTAGGGATCATGATGCCTGTACCTACTCAAAGAAGGTAACCCAAGAATATTATATCAAGGGACTGGTCCCCAACCCAAAAGACTAACTAGTCCCCTTATATAATCTCCAGGGGTATTGGTGCTGGCTAACTCCTAGATTCTGGGTACCCATTTTAATTGCTTCTTACAGCACACACGAGCTACAGTGGGATTATTCTTTCACACCCAGTCACCACACAGGTCCATAACCACTTACAAGGGGAAATAAGCTCTATCTAGAACATCTGAGGATAGAAGCAAAAGCTGACTCAAAGAGACTGTCAAAAGAACATGACTTCGGCAAAAATTAAGACAAAATCCCAATCTAAGCAAATTATCAATTTAATGAAGAGAACTGCACAAACAACAGTGGAGTAGAAATTACAAAGTCATCTTCAATTATGTGAATATTTGATGTTGTCTCAATTAGTAACATGATCATAAACCCAAACAATGTACATAAGAAAGTGATATGTCCAGTGAATTCCCTTAATGATATGTCCATTATTTCCCACAACAGGATATAAAAACATTCTCCATAATAGATGCAAGAAGAATACCTTCACAAATACATAATCTGGATTACATTCCTCTAACAGTGAAGCATGGAGATGTTTCTGTCATGATTTGGGCAGTAATTTTATAGTTTTGTGCAAGCTTTGTTGTAGTTCTAAAAGATGGAATAACTGTTATGGGTGATGAGGACATTTTAACCAAATAGGTGCGACCCAAGAAGAAAATATTTCTTTCAGGAGAAATCATTTTCCAGGATTATATTTCATACAGCTAAACCAGTGCATGTACAATTTGAATTTCCAGGAATTCGATTGAATTCATTAAATTGAAATTATTTTGGCTGCATATTATACAATTAAATGTATAATGGACATTTTATTGTTCTGTTCATAGAGTAATACAATCATATTTTTTCCCTTTAAATTATCAAAAGCATAACTTTAAAATCATACAACAAGCAATTATGCGAAATGGAGGTACAAAAATGTATGTGGATATAAATATAAATATTAATGAAACAGCAGCATACATTTTCCTAACTCAAATTTCAGAATAAATACACAAGATAAAATAAATAGAATAAAATGCAATACAAGATGAAATAAATTATGTAATACATTCTGAAATAAGAAATAATTCTCAATTATATAAAATAGGGACATCAAAGTCCTAAAAAAAAGCGTCTTTTATTTGGCAAAAAAATAATTAAGACACATACGTATACTACATGTAGAAAAACAAGATGAACAAGTACATAACCAGTAAATGAAGTGCGTAAGAATTCAACAAAAATACAGTAATATTCAAATATTAAAAAATACAACTAAATGCAAATCAGTGAGAAAAACCAATATGGTTCAGTTACATAGACCATACAAACAGTAAAACCTAAAGACTGGGTTCTATAAGAACTGTAACTCAACATTAATCAAAAAATTTTACCTAGTATTTACAGGAATCTATCCTTGCTCCAACAAATGAATTGGAAGAAAAAATCTGAATAGTGAAATTTATATAGAAATTTAAATTAAATTCCAAAAGATGAATAAGTATTATCTAAATAACATGCTTTATAAATCAAAACAGATAGGGAAAAAAAATCTCTTCAGGAATTGAATGAAAAAAATTAAAAACACCAAGATTAGTCAAATGTATTATATACAAACTAAAAAGCATTTAAAAATTTATATTAATTAATAATTTTGATAATTAAATACTGTAGCTGTAATTTTTCAAGGGAAAAAAAGACCTCAATTTTGAGCAAATATTTTTCAAACAAAAATTGAATATTAACTTATAATATATGTATGAACTTATAATAATAATTTAGTCAGCATTTTTTAGTCAGTTCATTAAAAAAATATTGAAAATATAAAGAACAAAAAATTTATTTCGATTAAAAGTATTTTATGAATTTAAATTTTGTTTTATATTCATTTCACAACTACGTTACCCTTCATAATATATTAATCTATAGTACTGATGAAGCATGCCTAATGGAATAAGTGATATTGAAAAGTTAGAAATAAATTAAGGTCCTTTATAACCTTGTTTTATTATATATATATACATATATATATATACACACACATATATATATATACACACACACATACATAAAAGGATAAAGATTATTTTTTTGAAAAAAAATCAAATTAGTAACAAGTATATAATTAATATTCAGATTGCTTTTCCAGTAATTTCTAGTTCCTCCATTGCTTTTAAAATTTCACACCAAGGAAGAATTAATATTTAGTTTAATTTAAAGTGAAAAAAGGAAATTAAATAATTACCGGCAGTTGCTGAGTTCTGTAGCATCATAACAATCTTCATAAATTGGAGATCTGCTACCTTCTTTAGGTGTCAAAGGAAAGGTAGGAGTAGAAATGTCAAAAACATCACTGTCAACTAAATTATCCTGATGCAAAAAAAAAAAAAAAAGTAATTAAAGTAATTTCGATACAGATCTTACACAAATGCATTTTATATAGTGCATCAAAATTTCACACTGGGGTGAGAAATCAAATACCTATTAACATACTTCATTAAGTACAAAATACTAAAACTATATGATTAAAAATTAGTTTGAAATACTTTGCATATTTGAAATTAATTATTCAAATAAAAATAAGTAACTTTAAATATTCACACATTCTGATGAATAAAAAAATATTTTGATGACTAACAAATATTCAAAGAACAAACTTCTTCACTGAAATAAGCTTGTACAAAAAAATAATATGTAGTACAAGAGCAATAATAAAGGTAAAAAAATGCAGTTACAGTCACCTTTTTAGAGTACCTTTCAAAAAGAAATTTGGAGTATCTATTATCAAAAACCTAACAACACAGATGCATTTTTTCCATGTATAATTTTTATAAATTATAAAATTTTATAAATTCATCAATATAATTACATTTTAATGCACTACAAACAGTTTTTGTAAGTATATATTTACAAAACACAAAATTCATAATTGGATTCATTTCATTAAAAAATTATCCGTAATATACATGTGTTTGTCAAATAAAACAAACTAATATTAAAAATAAAATAACAAAATCAACATAGACAGAACTATTAACAAAATACAAAACAGAACAAAACAATTGTTTTTGAAAAATGAATATACAAATGAATACTCAATAATATATATGTATATAATTTTAATGAATAATCTTCTACCTTTGTAATAATATTTCTTAAGACTAATCAGATCATTTGTTTTTTTCTTGATATCTGAACAAAACATTATTATCTACTTTGATATCTTATAATTTGTTTTAAAGTATAATTGTTTGGTTGTGGAATATAAAATAATTGTTTAAATGAATTCCTGTTATAACTGTATCTGATTTTTAAAAAAGATAATAGTCATATACTATAATTCTACTGTTTGATTAAGAGTTTGTAGCATGTAGTAAACTATTGAGGTTTTTTTTGTAAAAGATTGTTTATTATTGTGCTTATGACAATGGATTTGGCATGATATACTCTCTCTCTCCTCTACCTTCCTCTCTATAGATACATACATACACACACATACAATGATTATTTAAGAAATTAACATTTGCAATAAAAGAAATTGAAAAAAATTAAAATGGCTAAGAATTTTAAAATATGTAGGATAAATACAAAAGCAATCAAATTAATGAAATAAATACCAAGTATACAATGCCTTACTTCAATTATTCACTTATTTCATGAGTAATTCAATGAATCCTTTAACCACAAACAAAATACCAATTATTTTTTATTATATCATAATTAAAACTTTCTATAGTATTTTGGCAGATACAAATTTAGTCGATTTTCCTGCAGGCATAAAAAGTTAAATCAAACTTGATTTGTTAAATCTTTATATAGTTCTTACATCATCAGGAAACAATATTCCATGCAGAAGTAACAAATCATTTTCAACAATTTTAAAACATTATCAAAAACAAATACTAAACAGAAGGTCAAAAGATGTGATAAAAGAATAACACAGGAAAATTCCCACCTTACCTCCGACATGCCTGGGATTTTGCAAAATTTCTTTTCTGCATAAATATCATCTTCATAATTTTCATTAGTCTTTAGCTTTTCTATATTCCACCTTTTACGTTTCAATGTTCCCAATTTTGGTTCTTTAATTGCTGAAATTATTGAATGTAACAAAAATATTACAATTTTAATAACACTAAAGTTTACAAACAGTATTTCAATTTTTACCTCAAGCAATTTAAATGTTTAATCAAATAATTAGTTTAAACAAAACCCTCTTTTTACAACATTAAAATACAAACACACACTTTTGGGTAAAAAAACTTACATTACTCTCTCTCTCTCTTTTACAAATATTAATTAACTAAATCAAAATCATAATGATTTACCACATTTTTGTTCAAAATTTACAATCTAGTAAAATTTTCTAAATGAGTTGCAAATTAAAAGAGAATAACATTAAAAATGAATTATAAAAATAACTTTTGTATAAATTTATAAGAATTTTTTTTAGTATTTTCCAAATCTTGGAGAACAAATTTTGAATTTGATAAAATGTATATTTACAAAGAAATACTATCACAAGTGTTGAACTAATTTTATTAAATTATCATATCAATGACTTAAAAGGAATATTTTTACTATAGGATAGTTCTCTAGAATAAATGTTAAAATTGGAAGTAAAAAAGTCAAACATGATTGGATCAATGTAATTACAAACTATAATATGAAAGCTATTTTCTAAGTGCATAAATCATTTCATTTATGCAATGCAATACATTGCATGCATTTGGAAAACTTAACATTTACCAATATCATAATGCATAAATACTTAATGCAGTCACAATTGGAATGACATAGCAATAATATGCTTCATGAACAGTTTTAATTGAAATAATTGATATTATATAAATTGTTCCATTTTTTTAACTCGTTATTTAAAATATTACCCAAAATGTGAGAACATATGAAATAAAAGTCAAATTATACAACAGTAGTATACTATAGAAACAAATATTAATAACATTAATTACAGCTATTCAAAATTCTAAATGATTTAAAACACTAAAATCACAACCAAAAAATGTTGTATATTTTTTTATTAAACAATATTCTCTGTTTGACAAAGATTGTATAATGAGAGAAAAGTGTTAAGATTATTTTTATAAGAAATAATTTATAGGTAAAGAATGATTAGCTTAGTATATGAATTACATTGAAAAAGAAATTCAATAATTAAAAAAAAAATTTAATACTTGAATAAAAAAAATTTCATAGATTATGTGAATACATTAATTAATGTAACTTACGAATATTTACTTTGACTGCATTCTCTTTCACAGTTTTCCATTGACTTTTCCTCAAAAGAATTTTGGAGCACCTTGAATAATGTGAATGAGTGCATTCTTCAGGCTGAGCATTGCTTGAAGGTAATGATTCTTTGGTAAAAATCCTTTTATTTGCTTCATGAATACTTTGTTTTTTACAAACTAATAAAGGGCAATTTTTAGGTTTTTTGGTAGCTGCATCTTCAAATTTGTCTTCTTTTCTTAAATATTTCTTGTGTTTATTCCTCTCTATAGCTTTTCTCAAATCCCATTCATTATAAATGTTATTTAAAGAAATTCTGGGTGACAAATCACAAGCATTTTGATTTTGCAAGTTGTTGAGTATTTTAGGTTTGATTTCAAAAACAAATCTCAGATAAGAGATTATTCCTTGGTATTCCTTAGGTTTATTAATTGAATCCTCCATTTTTTGAGAACTTGAGTTTGACCTTCGATTCAAATTTTGGTAAAATGTTGTATAGCTCTCACACTTTTTGCACTTGGAAGAGTCATGAAGAAAAATCATTCTAGAGTCTTCAAACGTTTTTGTTTCCATGTTTAAATAGAAAATAAGATGGAACTTTTCCCAAGAAAATTTTAACAGTTCAAATAAAAGCTCTAGATCTTCCAATCTACAAAAATTTTTAACACCTTAGAGATATTTACCTATGAACAGAAGAAATATAATCAATAAAAACAGCATGATAAAATGTAATTAATATAATAATAAAATATAATAAATTTAGCATAGATCAATCTAAATATAATGAAAAAAGGAATTGAACAAATTTTTTTAAAAGACACAATTTTATTCAACGATATAGAGAACTTGCCAAAAAATGAGTTCACACATATAGTAATGATTTTTGACTTGTGAAACACCAATTTCTGTTTACTGATTGCAAAAATAAATGAAAAGATACATCAGGAGTGACTCACAAGCAAAAAAAAAAAAAAAAAAAAAGACTGAATAATGAAATAGACTTGTATAAATCAAATAAAACTTAATGAACAGTTATTCATTACAACTATTGCATCAATAAAATTAATCAAAATTTTATCAGTAAATTTAATCTAAGACTTTAACATTTTCCAAGACCAGTTACTTCATAATATATTCTAATTTCCAATATTCTAAAACAGTGATTGGCAAACCTTTTTGGGAGTGAGCAAAGAAACAAGAGAAAAAAATTGGCAAACCAATATAATTTGCACTTAAACTTTAAAAAAAGTAAACAAACACTAATGTGGTGAATGAAATTGTAACTGAATGTTTAAAGGTTCATTGGAATTCAAATTTGAACTGTAATACACTAATTCAGAGAGGTGATGCTACATGTTCCTCTGTCAGTCTATTCTGAATCTAATTCTTTCCAAGATTAATGGTAAGAAATGCTTGTTCCCATATATAAGATGAAGAGAGTGAGTTAGCGATGGTGAAGTTTAATGGCACAAGAGCCAGGTACAGCTATGCTGTGCCACACAAGGTATAACTAATCTAGATATTAAGAAAAAAGGTAAAAATATTGGTTGATAAGAAGGATCACTACGTATACCGAGGGTGCATCACTTTTTACCAAAGACAGTAAAACCCATAGGAAAAGATCACTGAAGTGCCTCAGATGAGTGAAGCATATTCTTATCTGAAGTAAGTAAGTCCCTGAGGGCTAGCGCTAACTTTCTGGGCAGGAAATATTAAATTTGGGAAACTTGCTATTACACACACACACACACACACAAAACACACTTTTGAACATTGCAAAACAACTCTCTGACATGATTGTTTCTAGGTTGAGTCATAAATAATTTTTTTTTATCAAACACTTATTTTTGCTTTCATTACATAAAAGAATTATATTAATTTATTGTTTATTCACTACTGTTCAATGTGACCTTCTCTCATCTTCCTGCCAGTTCATCCATTCTTTCCTATTAAAATCCGATTGGTTTGAACTAGGAGAATTTTTTGACAGCTTGACAAACTTCCTCTTTGGAGGAAAGGTCTGGGAAGCAAAGTGGGAGCAGTAAAACAGACCATCTATAAGCTCAAGAACTTTTTCTTGAGTCACTATAAAAGAATGATATTTTTGCCATTGATTAGTGAAATATGTTTTTATGGTGTTTCTCCTTCACTCTTAGCAGTAACTAAATATATAGATACACAGTAATTGTTAAATTTGACTGCAACAACTGGTGATTAATTAATTAAACATCAACAGTCCCAACATACAAAAAAATAAAAAAAATTCCATTGATGTTTGCTTTCGAATCTGGTTGGAGTGGTTGATTTTTATTAAGCCAGTCTTTTGCAGACAGTATTGTCATAAATAACCCACTCTTCATCACCCTCTATAATCACATCTAAAAACACTCAATTTTTACCTGCGAGTGCGCAATTATTGCGATTGACATGAAATCTTTATTCTGTTCACTGATATTGGGAGATACCCCATATTCCTAACTTGTTGACTTTCTTTAATTTCTCTAAGCGGCAGGAAACAATTGACTGAGATACAATCAAACTTTCTGTTATATCTCTTGATGAATGATGGATATTTTGCTCCAATACTGCCTTTAAAAGGTTGTCATCAAGATCAGAAGGATGTTCCACCCTTGATTTGTCTTTTAAGGTATTATCTCCAAAATGGAATTTGGAGGTAGTACCAATATCAAACTACCTGATTAATTATTAATCATTTACCATATAAACCTCAAATTATCATGACAAACATGTACACTTTCACTCTGCATTTCAGGGGTCAGGAACAACAGTTTAAAAAAACATGCCCCACTAAAAACAGTTGTCAGAAGAGTAATCAGGTCCTTATAAATTGTAACTCAATTAATTCAAGTCGCAAATTCGGTTTCACTGCTATATAATTTACATTGAAAGGCATGGTGAAAATATCCAAATCTATTTTAATGGCATTGAAATATTAAAATCTGGATACAAATTCAAAATGTAATTTTTTCAGACAATTCTTTATTACTCTTATATTTGTCTTTATTTACTAAGGGTATTGAAAATCAATCTCAGGAAATTAGAAAAATCAATTTTAATGGCCAGCAAACAGATCAAGTTTTGGTTTAAAATCTTTCAGATGGGACAAGATATCATCATTATATAGATTCTCTGCCTTGCATCAACACTTAAATTGTTCATTGAACAAAGATATTTTTTTATTTCCACCAGGCCGTAGTTTTCTTATCTCTATTCTAAAAGTTAAGATACTGCCATTTTATGTCTAATTTGAAAACAAATGCACAGAAAAACATGGAATTTGAAAGAATTATTTTAATCATTTATTTATTGAATTTTACAAATCAAAATCAATTATTTACAAATAAAGAATTACATTTTTTGCAAAGTCCACAGTATGACAGGAAATAAAAAGATATTTTGAACAAAATATAAACTAATTCAATTTTAATAATTAATGAATTTGCCTTTTTGTAATGCATTAAAGACTCGACTCCCCATATAGTCGATTAAGTTGTTGAACACAGTAATGGGAAAAATAGCCCATATACTGAGCAATACTTGTTCCAAATTGTTTAGTGGAAAATGGCTTCAGACAGCCACCTGACTTATCAAAGTAACCTTAAAAATGTGCTATTGCAGTAGTTCTTAACTTTTAGTCTTGCAGCCCCACTTTCACACTTAAAAAATTTGAACAATCCTTCTCCCCTAAACAACAAACATGAACACAAAATTTTAATTTCCAATTTATTTAAACTTTTTATTAACAGGCAAACTTTTATGTTGTTTATATTTTATAATAAAAATTAATTTAACTGGTTTTTTTAAGCATCTTTAAACAAAATGTATAATTGAAAATGAGATTCATAATGAAATTAATAGTTGAAATATCACATACATACAAAAATTAATGAAAGAAAATCATGTTTTAATGAGATGGAAGGCACTTTTGGAAATTTCTATGTTTTTTAAATTTGTATGCTTATAGAAAATTTTTACATTCAACAAAATGCAAAGTAGTATATATATCACTTTAAAGAGAATTTAATATTGAATTCCTTTTAAGAAGCAAAATTAAAATATTTGCAACACAAAAAAATTATGTGTACTTTAATCAAAAAACCACTCACAGTTATAAAGTGGTTTGCAATGTCTAACTTTCCTGGTCAATCACTGTTCTGGAAACCAATCAAATATTAGTAACTGCCAGTATGAGCTGACATCATGTGTGCAGTTGGAATAAGTCATTAATGTGCTTTGTTCTGTAGAAGAAACACTGTTTCTTATGTAATCAAATTACAAGTAGGAAATGTAAAAAATTTTAATATCGAGTCAAGAAACTTTGCTTTTAGTTTTATTAATGCTGCACTAGAAGAAACACGGAGGCTATTATTAACAAAGAAGCAATGACATCAAATAAAAGAATAGATTGGATATCTAGAAAGAGATGCAAGATTATTGTGTTAAGAGAAGTTTAGTTCTAGTTTTTTTTTATTAACGCCACACTAGAAGCGACATGAGGGCTATTGCAATGGACCTCGTAATTTTGAACCACGATCAAGTGACAAGGACCACATTCGAGCTGGCACCCCCTCTCCTAACATCCACACCAAGCCAAAGGGAGGACTTTGATCCCCAATAGATTTAACGTGCATCAGCCCCGGCTACACGGTGGGTCTTTAGCAGCCAAGGATCAAACCCGCGAATGAACAAAAACCATGACCACTAGGCTACCGCGGCCCCTGTGTTAAGAGAAAGTGGTATTTCCTACGCTGAAATTTCAAGACAGGTGGGCAATTCAGTGACCACTCCCGGAGTCCAAAAGTTAAGTTTGCGATATCAGGAGACAAATTCAATAAAAACAAAGTAGAAAAAGACTGAAAAATTTGCACCACATCTGTTGATGACAGAAGAATAAAAAGAGTATTCCTCCAAGATCGAAGAATGTCATAAACAACCTTCAGAAGTTATCTGAATGATGCTGGTGTTTCTGTCAGTTCAAAAACAATCACGAATAGATTGATAGAGGTAGAATTTAAAGAAAAAGCCGTATTTAAATTTAGAGTAGCTCAAAAAACAATTACAGTGGGCAAAGGAATACATTAATTTGACAAATGATCAGTGGTCACAGGTTATACGAAGCGATAAAACTAAGATATCGTTATTCGGTAGTGATAGGCGAAAATATGCAAGATACAAAAAAGGACATCAACTACATCCTGATTGCATTCAGGCAACTGTGAAGAACCCATTTAATATGATTTGGTCGTGCATGTCAGCAGATGGTACTGGTTGTCTTCATGTCATCGATGGGACACTGAATGTCAATTACATTGACACTATTCTAGAACCAAAATTTCTACCTTCCACCAGGAATCTCTTTTCCAACAATTCTTTATTTAATTTTTAGTAGGATTCTGCTCTATGGCACACAGCAAATTATCGAAAGAGTGGTTTCATATAAAGAGAACTGAATTGTTGTCCTAGACAGGAAA
Organism: Nephila pilipes; assembly: GCA_019974015.1. Lineage (NCBI taxonomy): Eukaryota > Metazoa > Arthropoda > Arachnida > Araneae > Nephilidae > Nephila > Nephila pilipes. The sequence continues at coordinate 898,102 of BMAW01041573.1, read as the reverse complement.
CAGTCCTGATCTCAATCCTATCAAAAACTTGTGGCACCATTTGAAAACACTCATCCGAATGAGGCGTCCATCAAATAAATGGGAACTAATAGAGGCTATAATTGTTTCCTGGCATCATGTAATACCAAAGGAAGAAACTAAAATTTTCATCAACTCAATTAAACATCAATGTGATGCCTTAATTAAAAATAAAGGATACCTAAGTACCGATAACTCACTGCAATCATCGGTATCCAAGGTATATCGATAATAATTCTTTTTCTATTGAAAATATTTGAATTTTGTTTTTTATAATGAATTCAGTATTAAATTTTCTTTAAAATGATAAAAACAACATTGCATTTAATGAAATGTAACATTTTCTATGCGCATACAAAGTTTAAAAACATAACCTCCAAAAAAGTGTCCACAATTTTGGCCACCACTGTATGTATATATAAAACATCAACGTATTTCAGCATTGAGACATATTTCAATTTAATTAGAATCAGTCTAAAAAGTCTTTTCACATAAGTATATGGAGCTGAATGGCAAAGAACATTTTTCAAAAGAACAATGCCATTTCAGGAATTGTGGCAAATTCAGTTTTAGCTCCAATCTAGAATTCAGTCACGGATTTTTGCTAAAACTGAAGTTTTAAGTTAGAGTCACTCGATAATTCAGATAATTCCTCTTTGATTTTATATGGCAGGAGATAAAAATCTTTGATGTCAATCAAATTGGTTTTTTAAACCAAAATAAATTTTAAAAATCAAAAATATTTGAGAAACTAATAGTCTAGGAATTTTAAGTGATTTATAACAATTATTGCAATTTAAGTTTTACCCCCCCCCCCCCAATTATAAAATTTTCAACAGCTGAAAACATTTCAAAGGGATTTTTTTCCACCTTTTATTCCAAATATTAATTATTTCAATAAAGTCTAATTTTATCACCAGAGGTAAAAATATTATTAATTTTTCATGAAGAGATACATTGAGATTGTTTTGTTTCTTAAAAATATAAGCAAATAGCTTAACTTTAAAGGCCATATGTTATTCTGAAAAATATCACATTTGTGTTCAGTTAAAAATATAATAGTTTCGCCTTTTAAAAACAATCTTCTTAAACTTCACCCTCTAGCATCCATTATACTTCTGTGTGTAATAAATAATTTGTATACTCAGAGTCCCTGTCTTTACAAAGATTTAAAAATAAATGGCTACTAAAGATAAGGCTTTTAATAAAATTTATAATTTTGACAGCAACCTGAAGCACAATGTTCTATTTCTTTGCTAATTAAATTATTCTCCAAAGCAAATTATCCATCCTGAACTTTCAGTTTTAAAAAAAAATTAAATTTGCCATCAAATACAGTAATCTATTCAATGTGAAATTAGAGCTGATAAAATTATTGCAAGAACAAACATACAGGTACAGGAGAATATCAGAAATAATTTTTTACTAGCTTTATTCAGAGTTGCCAGTGCTGTAAATTTTTAAAAACTTTTACTCTGAATGGAAAGATATTTAACATTGTACCTGAAGAAAATCTTCAGGTCACTTATTAATATTTCTTCAAAAGTTAAATGATGTAATTACTTATTATTTGTATAACTAAACAATTTTTTCATTATACATAGATGATATTTCAAATCATTCAATTATCCTTTTAGGACAATTTATCCATTATACTTGGCTTTGCTTAAGAGCTATTTCTGCACTTCAAAATGAAACTATAAATGTATTAAATTTTTAAGCATGTTACCTTGCATCATGTTGGATATAGGCTATCATTTAAAATATATGATGCTTCCCTAGCTGGATTGTTGCATTTTTATCACCCATGCGAAAAACAGATACTTCAGGTAGTTCTATTACAAAACATAGTCAAAAGCAGTTTCAGATACAAAATAACGTAGTTTAGTTTAGTTTAGTTTTTATTAACGTCGCACTAGAAGCAACACGAGGGCTATTGGCGACGGACCTCGTAATTTTGAACCACGGTCAAGTGACGAGGACGACACCTGAGCTGGCACCCCCTCTCCTAACATCCACACCATGCCAACGGGAGGACTTTGGGCCCCGAACAGATTTAACGTGCATCAGCCCCGGCTACACGGCGGGTCTTTGGTGGCCAAGGATCGAACCCGCGACTGAACGAAAACCGCCAGCCGCTATCCACGACCTTGACCACTAGGCTACCGCGGCCCCTACAAAATAACGTAATTTGGTGATTATTACAAGGCTTTAGAGATTTTAGTTATGTGTATGTGTATATATATATATATATGTCTCATATATATATATGTCTCATATATATATATATCTCATATATATATATATTATGTCTCATATATATATATATGTATATATATATATATATATATGAGACATAATTGATCGACTGATTAGTTTTATTGTGATATACAGCAACAAAGGTTATAAGCCCTTTTAACCTGGCATTACTTGTGCAACATAAGCAAATAGAATTACTTGCGCTTTGTATCTCAAAACCATGCATGCTCACTTCCGTTTTCTACCGCGGAATCTTTTCAAAAAAAGATAAAAAAAAAAAAAAAACAGCATTAAAATAGAAGAATCAAATTGTAAATATATATTTACAAATAAAACTTACATTTAGTTTTCACATTTTATGCAATGCATGCCTTGTGTTCCATGCAAGCATAAAAGTAGAATAATACAATTGTAAAAATATGTTAAAAGATAACACTTGCACTTAGTTTGCACTTTTTTTGTAAATACATGTCATGTGTTCCCTGAATATGTGTTTTTCAAACTTTTCACAAATAAATTTAGGTTTTTTGTTCTTTTTATTACGGCATTTATCACCTCGAGCCCTTTAGCTTTTCTAACAGGTGGTCTGATGTTTTCAGCGTCGTATCCTAGTTTTTTTTTAAATTTTTTTGGAAGCATTGCATGTTGGCTCCAATTTTCCTTTTATTCTTCTACAAGCATAAATCTCATACATTTTTAAAATAAGTGACTGGTTTGATTTTGAGTAGGGGATTTCTTCATAGATAACAAAAGGATGTGAGCATTTATTACTGAAACGTTCACAACACAAAAAATATAACCTTGGGCCGACAATTACATTTCCTAGTTGTAGAATATGTTGTTGCCATTTCTTCAACAACATCAACTGCACCTTTAGTTAAATTATAAAAAGTGATGATCTCAGGTTTTTTCAATTCTCCTATGGATGGATCTATTACGTCAGCATTATGCATTTCTGAAAGTAAAACAACATTCATATATTTCTTCGGTGTATATGACATAATTGTTGTTAGTTTTTTGAAACAAAACATGGAGGAATAAATTATTTCTATTCCTGAAATCGAATATGTTGGAATTTTTTTTTTCCCCTCATAGTTCCAACAATAGTTTTTTTTTTTTTTTTTTTGCAGAACCTCCAGTGACAGAGGGCAAGATGTATACCAATAATTAACTGTCAAATTGCGCCCTGAGTTTTAAAATGATTCTATTGAACTTTTTACAACACTACTTGGACTATGATCTACTTCAAATGGCCCTTTTGACTGATTACCAGTGTACACTTCTCTCGTATTGGAGCAAATATATTTCATTGTTTTCCTTTTTAACAAGTTCCTATATTGTCATAATAATTTCTTATAAGTGTAGACATCTTATAAGAAAATTTAAATGGTTTGCAAAGATAGTTTTCCAGAATATCTCAATTCCGGTGCCGTCTAATGCCCAGAGATCTTTCGCGTTTACATGTGGCGATTTATGTGCACATGTACACTGAAAATAAATAATCATCCAATAAATGCTTTTATTTAAGCTTCATTTGTTTCTTTAGCATCCCTTTCTCGGGAAAAACGATCTTTTAATGATCCAATAAAAATGTTTGTGCACTTTACTACAGTTTGAATCAATTTAGGAGATATTAGTAAATTCCATGCTTCTATAACTGAAGTGACATCTTTTGAAATACATGCATTTGCAGGAAGTTTTGTGATAACATTTTTTGAAGATACTCTAACATTTGGACGGAATTTCTCTTTTTCCAAGCTGCATTTTCATCCCTTCCTATAAAGCAACTGTTATCATATTCTACATCGTCACCTTCTGTATCTGAGTCTATTTCTGTAGCAGATTCATGATTACTGTTGTATTCCATGTCTCCTGGTTATTCATTACCATCGTTAAATATTTCTTCATCATCTGAAGATACTATATCCAATAAATGTCTTAAATACTTAAATTCAAAAAGTGCGCCAAATCGAACAAGAAATTAGAAAGGCGTTCGTGTTTTTAAAATTGTAATGGTAAAGCTTGCGCAGGTTATGACATACTCAGATAGCTGATAAACAAATATTTATTTTAATATTTCATTCACTGGTCCTTTTCCTTCAAGATCATGATCTTAAAGTCAGCTACAAGAGGAATCATTCCTTTTCCATAAAAAGGTAGGAAGGAGCATCGAAAAAAGAGGGGAGTTGGGTATGCAATACCTGCACGAGTAATGCCGGGTTAAAAGATACTTTTCCTTCAGTAGATATCAAAGTATTTCAACTTCAGCAGGAATATTCTGAACACTTGTTTACTAGCTACTATAGTATCCAAAAGCTCTTTGAAAGTAATATTGAGTTGTGGTTCTATTTTGAGTATATTCTAGAGATAATTTCTATGGGAGGCATAAACACATATATAGAGAGAGAAAATTCAGTAAAAGATTAAAATTCGTCTACCATAAAAGTTGGCACAATTCAATTCAAACTCACTAACACAATTTATTTTAAATCCAATCATTTTTTGGCAACATTTTACTGATTTGGCAAAAATGATCAATGGTATTTTTTTTCATTGAGATAATAAATGAAAGAACTAATACAGAATTTTATATTTTTGTCAGTCCTTTTATGTAAAATATATTTTTAAAGATTGTATTTCCGATTAATTTATATAATTTTAGATCATACTAAAGATTTTACAGCCTGCTTTGAAGCTTTATTATAAAATTACTAAAAAAAGTATGGTTGAAAATAATCTAAAAGTACTGTTCATTTCATTTAACAAGGTAATTCAAGTCATCTTAAAAAATTACAACATAAAAGTTACATGAACAAGAAATATTCTGATGTTAAATGTATTTTTATATTTCTATTTAAAATTTTAGTTTTTAAAGAGAAGGCATTTATCCGGATAAAAAAAAGAAGGATATATAGATAAAAACATTCACAATAACTCCTGCCTTTTCCCATCATCTCTTATATATTAGAATTAAATTAATTATATCATTAATTATAGTAAATAGTAAACATTACCCAACCCTTCCAAATTTTCTATGTATAAGAAGTTATTATATTAATGTTTATGAAGTATAAATACAAAATCTAAAAAAAAATCATAAAATTTTAATATGAAACATGCATGTGTATGTGCAGTTAATTTCCTAAAACTTTTAAGGGAACACAAAAATTCATAAGAACATGTTCTTAACACAAAGTAGATTATATAAAATACTATAGGTACAAATATAAAAATACATTAGAAAATTTATATTGAATTAAATTAGCACTTCTAATTTTTAAAATTTTTCATAACATAAAATTTGATGCAGAATTTAAAAAAAAAAAAAAAAAGGAAGAGGAAGGGAAAAGCTACAAATAAAAATTTTAAAAAGCTCATTTTTTGTCACAATGGCTTTTCCTTTTTATTCATACAGTGCCTGAATGATTTTAAAAAAAACATCAATAAATCCTCTCTATGAGTGGAGATAAATAAATAGCTAAATAAGACATTTTTAATTTGTATGTAATGTGAATGACATGGGGCGAAATGAAACATTACGAACAAGATTCCAGTTTTAATTCTGTTTTCACTGTATACTGAATATTTTTGACAAGCTATTATGTTAAGATTATTTTTTTTTAAATTCCAGGTTTTCAAGCTTATAATTTTATAATTTTAAAAATATCTTGTAAAATAAAAGTATTTGCATATCAATACTTAAATTTATTTTAATCATTTTGCATTAATAATTTATGCTTATAATGGAGGTATAATACAAAAATTTCTACATGTGCTTCTCCACTGTTCTTAAATACTCGAGGGAAGAAACGAACTAACCCAATGCTAAATTAATATTAATTGAAATTAATATTAATAATACTAAATTAATATTAAATTCAAATTTTACACAAAAATTTATTTGAGATTTCTGTAATCTTATGTATCATAGCACTTTGATCTTATTAAAATTTTATTTTATTAAAACTTTCTATGCTATTCAATATTTTTTTTTGTTTTATTATACTATACATTTAATTTATTGTGCTTGCACATTTTCCTTTTCTTTTTATTCATTTCTCCTCTTACTTTAAACTTCTTTCTCTACATATTTTTATTTAGATTAATATATTCATCATTTTATGCTTCACTAGATTTTTCTTAAGTGTAACCCTTGTGATAAATTCTTTGGTATACTATGTATATGATGCATGCTCTGTATTGCATAAAAATTTTTATACATTCATGAATTTATTATTTAAATTTCCCATTGTGTTTTTTGATTTATGCTTATATCAATAAAGTATAATTCCTAAACTCCAGTGATCTTAGTCAAAAAAAAATAATAATAAATTCAAAAACAAATTTTAAAAGATGAAACACTTGAGTACTTATTTTTCATTACCTCTAATACTTTTTCTACATCAATATAGCTACCACTAATTGTGCACGATAAAAATTGAAAGTGTGTACAATATTATCATATGCTAGCTCTTTATAAAGAAGTTGGTGTAAGAAAACCACATGAACCTCAAACAGATTTTGAAAATTTATTTCCTCTCAACAAAAATAAAAACCAATTCAACATTCAAGTTGCTTCAATCCACCTGTATTATGTTTTCCATCATTCATAATTATATCCTCTGTATGCTTGTTACTTACTGTTGATGCCAATTAATTTTAAATAAACTTTCAATTTCTTATTTAATGAGTCAGCCTTTCACCAATTTTCTATCATAAGACTAATATCATAACTGGGTTGAAATCTATGCTTATTTCTTTTTATGATTCAATTCATAAATATGCTTTAATGAGTAAAATTAAAAGTTAATTATTTAGCAATCATTCACAAAAGATCTATGATAAAGAAATATTGATCAAATATCCTGTCAAAATATATAAATATTAGAGGAGGTAGAATTGATGATACTACACATATATAAATATGGTTTATTAACAAACTGAAAGCAGCTACTCTTGGCTGAGAGCTCCCCCAAGGCAGCGAATACATGCTTTTAGAGAGGCTTTCGACATTGCCATTATTTTGTATTGAGCAAGAGAGAACCCAAAAACTTGTAATATGTGAATGAGTGTTGTATATCACAACTAATCATGCTTGTAATATTCACAGCAATATATAGATATCCTTAAGAGTGGATTCTTCACGCGCAGAAAAACTATGTTTCAATTAATAATATATTTTATGCCTCACTAATTTTGTTTAAATGAGGTATCAGGGGCCCTTTAACAACTGGTGAATTTTTGATGTGATAATGGTTTAATCTGGCAAATCAGTTTTTGGGGACTCTATTAGATTTTCTTTTGAAACTCTTCAACTAGTCAAGTGTTTTCTTTTTTGATTGTTATACATTAAAACAGAGGTCTTCAAACTGGGTTCCCTGGAACTTTGACAGGGGTTTTGCAAGGGTTCCCTATTTGCTTAATCAAAGTGTCAAAATATTAGTTTGCAGGTAAAAATAAGTATATATATATATATATATTATGGATAAAATCACAACATGTGCTTCAAATACATTAATCGAGACACATTAAGTCCCATATTGGCCACCATTCTTTGGCTTAGGTCAGGGGTATTCAACACTTTGGGAACCCTTTGAGCTTAGTGCGTTTTCTTTTATTCTTTTTCGAGAATCATAAAACAACCAAACATGTAATCTCATATGGCTGATAATTCGCCAAAAACATTTCTATTAGATGTACTTGTTTTAGAAATATTTTTTCCAAATTGTTCCTATCCCCATAGAGGTTTGACATCATGATAGAATACTGGGGAGAGTCGTGGCTACACAATGAACATTGACAGAAAATTTTATGGCTCCTTAGGAAACCCTGCTCTTTTCCTTCGGATTGAGGCATTTTCCATTGAGATATTCATTCAATATGGTGAAGATAAGAATTTATTTAGTTGTCACCAATTTAGACTGTGGGTTGATGAGAATGAACATCCCCAATCTATGATGGTTTGCCCTTATGCAAAGGGCTGGTTGCCTGGGGGGTAATTCCATTACCGGATTTCATGCTGATTTTGTATCAATTCAGTGATGAGGCTCGACTTGTTTTACTTCGTTTATTAGAAGAGATGAAGAATGAAAATATATACACCATGAGACGACGAATTGACCAGTTCATCAGAGCAAAATAGATGGCTGCCTCATTAAACCCATATCTGGAAGGGCACTGGAACTGGCATTCGGAGTTTACTTCTGACGTGGGTAATGCGAAGGAGAAGAGAAGCAGAAATTGGAGGAAAAAAGAGGAAGCAAGAACAAAAGGTCCCTCAGTTTTGTTCTGGAATAGGTGGCGCTGCATGAGCTATCACATGACGCTAATTTGTGTTGCCATTTATCGAATATCTGAGGAACTGGTTTTAAAGTACATTGGAAAATAAAATTATTTGATAATTAGCTGGAAAATCCTACATCAATAAATGCACTAGCTATCAGTAAGTGTCTGTATGTCACATTGGTTTGAGATTTTATTGGATTTGAATTAAATACATTCTTCGATGTAGTTTTTTCTACGTAACCATCTATTTAAATGAAACAAAAAGCCACTTTATTGAAGAAAATGGATAATATACTCACTTTTGATTTAATATTAATTTGAAGCCTTAATAAATTGAGGTGGAGGATGGGAATCTGTTATTTTTTTTTCATTTGGACAAATTACTTTTTCTATGTCTTCTTTGCTTTGGATAGCTTACATTTTTTTTTCTTTACATTAAAATTATCAAATGGAATTAAGTTTTTGTAAAATATCTATAAATCTCTAGAAATATTGCTAAATAAATATATATAAAACATCTGCTTCTGAACATAAATTTACTATTCAACTTGACGAAACTACATATATAACTGAGATTATCGATCTAACTCATTATTGCGAGATGTATACATAGAATGGCTGCTCAAGAAGATATGCTAATTTGCAAAAATGTACCATCTAGAACAATTGTGGAAGAAATTTTTAATATAGTAAATTCATATTTCAAAAAGCATGATATATCTTGGGATTTGTGTCATCAAGTATATACTGACAGAACAAAGGCAATGCTTGGAAAATTGAATGGTATAGTTGCACGCATGAAACAAAAAAGACCTCGCATGAGAAGTACCACTATTGTCTTCATCAACAAGCTCTTATAGTGAAGAAAATGCCAGAAGAGCTTAAAAAAGTACTTAAAGATTGTGTTAAAATTATAAATTTAATCAAATCAAGACCATTGAATTCAATACTTTTCTCAAATTATTGTGTGAAAGTATGGGAAGTTTACATAAAACACTATTATTGCACACAGACATCTGTTGGTTATCTCATGGAAAATGTTGACAAGAATTTGTGAATTAAAGTATGAAACAAGAATTTTCTTATTTGAACATGTACCCCTTAATAAGCTTAGAAATTATATGATGAAGTTTGGATTCAGAAAGTTGTGTATTTAGTATATAGCAGATATTTTTACCCATTTCAACGAGCTCAACATATCGCTGCAAGGAACAACTATCGTCATTTTCAAGGTACAAAGTAAAATTAACACCATTCTTAAAATTGAAATTTTGGGCAGATTGTATTTTGAAAAATAATATTAAATGCTTTCATAAATTGCAAAATATTTAAGAAGACAGTAACGCTAATCTCGATAAAAATGTGAAAATTACTTTAGTTTAACATATATCAGATTTGCAAAAGACATTTCTTGAATATTTTCCTGTTCAGAAAAAGAAACTATCTTGGATCTAAAATTCTTTTCAAGACTGTGACACCTCCAAACTCCCAAACAAATTGATATATCAACCGACACTCAACTGAAACTGAAATTTAATCAAGTTGGCATTATGCATTTTTGGAATGACATAAAAAAAAAATTCCTGACACTGTCAAAAGAACTGTGAAACATCTAATGCCATTTGTTTCAACCTATGTATGTGAAAAATCTTTCTCTTTGTATGCTACGATAAAAACAAAATATAAAATAGACGATGCTGAAGATGACATTAGATTGTAGATTTCAACAATTATTTCAGGTGTAAAAATACTATGTAGCAAAAAAAAAAAAAATCACTGCTAAATCATTAAAAAAAAATTTTTATTAATTTGTTATAACTAAAAATATTGTTGCTATTGTTAGAATATATTTTAGGGGAAAAAATCTCATAGCTTACTATTCATTACCTTATTAAGATGTTTGTATTGTGATAAAATAAAATGTTATGATAACTTTGTAAATTTGAGTAGGATTAAAGTTCTGATATATTTTTTTTTGCTCTTTGATCAAGGGGTTCCTTCAAGAAAATGGGAACCTTAAAAGGTTCCCCAAAGTGTAAAAGGTTGAATACCTCTGCATTAAAAGAAGCAGGTGATTTGTGAAAAAAGTATGAAGGTATTTTATAAATATATTATATAGTTTTTTTAAAATCAATTATTTTTAAACACTTTAGAGGGATTCCTAATAGTTCTTATAAGAATGTCTGAAAAGTATGATTTACATTTTTTTTAATGATTTGGAACCACAGATAAAATGCATGTCTTACAGTAATGGGTGGAGATTTTATTTTAAAAAAGATTGATTGCTTGGCCTGTAACATAAGAATGAATTTAAGAAAGTTCAACGTAATTATTCCCATTTTAATTATTTTATTCATTATATTTTATATAATATACAAATATAAATAATTAAAATATATTATACAAAAAAATTAATAGTTATAAATACTCAACATATCTATAAATAAAAATTATAAGTATCGTAATTATTTATGATTATATGCAATAATTTATATTATTTAAAGTACATAATTATATTTAAAACAATAATTTATTTATAATTATTCATTATTGTAATTTAATTATTTATAATTGTAACTATTTATATATAATTATATTATTATGAAACATTTATTATAATTATATATTACATTTTTAACAATTATAATTACATTTAAAAATTTTATAATTGTATCATAAATTTGTAATTAGTAATATATACTAATATAACATTGTATAAATTTTCATCATTACTATTTTTTAATGTAAATTCTTAAAAAAATTAATTGCAATAATATATGATAAAATATTGTCGGTTAGTTTCATTAACATTGCACAGGAGAAACATGAGCTTTTGGTGACGCACCTAGCAATTTTGAACCTCGAACAAGTGACGAGGCCAATATCTGAGCTGGCACCCCCCACTCCCACATCACACCAATCGGAAGGACTTTAGGCCGCGACAGATTTAGCATGCATCAGTTCCGGCTACACAGAGGTTCTTTTGTGGCATCAAGGCTTGAACCAACTAATCAACCAAAACCACCGGCCACAAGTCCGCAGCCTATCCACAAGGCTACCGCGGCCACTAATATATTACGATTCACTGTTCATTTTTGACGTCACAACTCGCGTATCTCTACTTTGGCGGTCTATCTTCCAAGTCGCCATATTTTTGCTACAATCGCCAAGGGGCTTTCAATGCTACACATTAACCCCAATTTTTTACACTTCATAACTATGTTTCCATTTCATAATTTGAAAGAAAAATCAACATAAAATCGAAAATTTGGCTCTTTTCCACTTGGTAAAGCATACCCAGATTTACAGTTCAGTATAGATTACAAAAATTTCAACCAACTTATGTAAACTGTCAATTATATATTGAGGTACATGGGTATTTTTTAATTTAAAAAATATAAAAAAAAATCCTCATTTAATGGGAAAAAAAGTTTTTGGAAATCATTTTAATACCTACACATCCAGTATAATTACTAGTTAAATTCCTGTTGTAATTTAATACACCCAAAATTCTATGAAACTATTCAGTTTTTTCTGGTACCCAAAAATTAATTAAAATTTTGTATTAGACAGAGAAACCTGTTTAAGCTCCTAGCTAAAAACTGACACAAAATTTTATCCACCATAAGACATAGATTAATAAATAAAAATGCTAGTAAACAAAAATAGTATTTTCTGTAATTATAAATACAAAAAAAATTAACCAAATAATCTATATTATTAAATTCACAATATTACTAATAAATTATAAACACTGCATTCTCTACTTTAAGAAATAAAATACAAAACCAACAACTTACAAAATAGAAAAAAAAGGCTGTGCAGCAAAAAAAAAAAAAAAAAAAATCAAAAATATTCATATTTTATTTTAAAAATTATACCTATCCTTTTGTGGATTATTTATTCTCGATATATACATTTTAATGTATTTCATCAGAACAATAATGGACATAAAATTATAACAGTTCTCTTTCACAATTTGTAAAACAATTCATACAAAAAATACTTTTAATACTTCTAAAATAAATTCTTTTCAGCAGGCTTTAGAATACAGAAAAAGCATTAGAAAAAAAAATAATAAAAGTCTACAATTAACAAAAATACTAACTGAGAAAAAGCATTTTTGAATGAAATTTTAACTATACAGAACTTAATATATAAAAATAGAAAAAAATACCCCGAGTTTCAAGGGCAACGAAATTATTGCAAAACACGAGTTTTTATAAACAAAGTCAAAATTTTTATATTTTCTAAGATTCAAAACATTAAACCACATAATTATTAACAATATTATAGCTTTAAAATACGGTTAACTAATTCGACATAAATGTATTGCTTATATGCATATAATACATGAAGTACTTAAAAACATTGTTCCACTACAATATTTAGCGAGATAACAAGTTTTTTTTTCTTTCTCCTATTCCCTACGATAAACTTGAGACAAATAAATCAGAGGATGTTGCTGAGGGGTGTGATAATCATTTATTTTCACGCAAATGATGCTGTTGTTTAATTCGAAGTTCAACGAACGCCATTCGAAGATAAAAATTATTGTTGTCGGAAATGGAATTTTTGAATCCGTATTTTAAAAATTACAAATTATTCATACATCGTTTCAACCATTAATAAAATATTTTGAACATTGAACACAAATTTCTTCAATCTACGCACATATAACAATTAAATACTCAAAAATTTCTTACCTCTCATGTTCTAATTTGGAAACACTAAAATTCTTTTACTTCCCAATAATAAGTAAAACTTTGACTTGTATTTCAGTTACCTCCAAACTATACGTCAACATTCGAAATTTTAGTCCAAGCACACACACAATCAAAACAATCCTTCCTACTACTTAAATGGGTTTTTTCCTTTCTTTTTAGTTTTACTAAAGCTCTGTGTGTTAGCAATTCTGTGTGCGTGTAAATCTCCACCAGGTTCAGAAGCACCTTAGAATAAAAATAATGGAAACGAGAACTGGAAATAAAAGTCGTCTGCATTTTTAAGCAGAATCACTGTTTTTTTTAATAAGCTAATAAGATTAAGTTCTAGAAATGTGTCAAAAAAAGGAACCGTATTAAAGTAAATAAAGGAGAAAATCAAATCAATCTAATATTTTTTCAATGATCAAAATAGTAATAAATTAAAATAAAAATAGTAAAATGCGTAAAACTGAAAAAAAAAAGGAAAAACTTAATTTTTGATCATTGTTTTAAATAGTACTCCAGTTTTAGATGAATAATATTTAGGGAAAAAGAAATTAATTTAATAGATTCCTTTACCCATAGTAGTTTTTAGTTCAGTTTAGTTTTTATTAATCTCGAACTAGAAGAATCACGAGGGCTATTGGCAACGAATCTCGTAATTTTCAACCTCGGACAAGTGACGAGGACGATACCTGAGCTGGCACCCCACCTCTCGTAATTTCCACACCACGCCAATTACCCATAGTAAAAAAAAGAGTACTTTTACTTAAATAATTCATAAGAAATTATTGTTTTATCTTATAATGTGATAAAAAAAATTTGATATCGTTTACAAGAACTGAAACAAAGTAAAATAATTTTGTTTCTGTCATTCAGAATATAAACAATGAAACTTCTCTTATATTTATTTAAATTCGCGGGAAAACGTGAAAGAGTTAAAGCGGGAAGATTAGTATTATAACGAAAGACCGCTTAACTTTGAGTCTTCCTGTGCTTTGGATTGCGTCTTTTTCTAAATAAATTCTTGCTATTTCAGTTAGTAAACAAAAAATGCCTCATTTTACTGAGCCCATGTACGTCATTAAACGAGGTAAGTATTATGTATTTCATTTCTGAATAAATACTGTAGAAACTCGTTAAGTTAGACACATTTAACTCGGGTTGTTTTGCATGAATTTTTTTTTTTTTTAATTCGAGAAGCGATCTGCAAATTTCCATATTAAAATTTGTTTTATCCATGTATTTTGAAAAATCTCTTCCTTACACGAGTAACAATGGACAACTGTTACATTGTCTAAATGAAAAATGCATTGTAACAACTTGCATTCATCTATTATTCGTGAAGTAAATGTTCTTTATTATCTATCGGTACGTTTTATTTTTCCCTTTTCTGCAATTAACTTGTACCAGATCTGATCCCTATTAATCAGACTTGGTAAAGCACTATACATTTATTTGCTAGTTTAACTTTTTTTTCCCTTGCTACTGAAAAGTTTATTTGTGGATTTAATAAACTCATTAAAATGGTTACAGATTTTTTTTGTACGTATGGCAATTTAAATTGATTTGTCTACTGTAATGTTTTGAATCGTTTCTACGCCTACTTCTATAATTTTTGTAATCTACTACAATTTTGAAATAAAATTGTTTTTTGCTGTAGGATTAGTCGGGCTTTGTATTTTTAAAAGAAAATTCTATTTTAAATATATTTTAGTATTGTGTATTTGAAAATTTTATTTTAATTTTAAAAGTTTTTGGTATTTGTATTTTGAAATTTGTTATAGAATAATTATAAATTCATAGGCATGGTCTTAAATAGGGTTTTAGCATATCCATTTTGTTATTCATTTATGAAATTATGTAATTGATGTTGGGAGTTATTGGAGCAAAGTCTACATTGCTTTTCAGAATCCGTAAGCTTGTTTGCGCTATTAATGCAAATTTATGTTCCTTGTAAAAATTGTACTAATTGCAATTGTATGCTTACTTTTCTGGATTAGCAATCTATTAAATTTCAAAATATATCAATATTTCCTTATATTATAAAATAGTTACTTTAATTTTTATTTTGTTACATTCAAAAGAGTTTCTTAAATATTTTTATCCTTTTCATTATTCAAAACCTTTAGTAAGAAAAACTATGTCTATTAGTTTCAGGAAAGGAATTCAGAATTTCGTTCTTTCTTGTTCTTCATTCAAATAAATTTTCCTAAAAATGGATAACATAAGAAAAACGAATAGCAAGCATTTGCTTCAAGAAAAATAAGCTTAGTTATTTCGCAAACATAATGCATTTAGTTCTCTTCACTTTATTAAAGTCTCATGCCATAATTTTATTATAATTTTGTATTTTAAGCTTCTTTGTCTTGCATCTGATTGTATGTACCCTTAACATTAGATTGATTTGAATATTTTTAAATTTATACTCTGTATTTCTTTTTATGGGATGTCAAATTTTTATATTTGACAGTAGATCCAAAAACATATTTGATAACTTTTTTACAGGTGCAAAACTAAAATTGAACTTTTTATAAATGTGGTGGTTATCTCTGATGAAAGTCAATGGCAAGGAAAAGTTGTTTCAAATCGGGAATAGGGTGTCCCCTAGGATATTGGCGACTTTTAAGTGATAATTGGTGATTTAGGTCATGGTAACCCTAAGCATACTCAATGCTGTAAGTCACACGTTTGGCAACCCATCTAGGAAGTCGCCAATCGCCTAGGGAACACCGTATTCCTGATTTGAACCATAAAATTTTGTAGAAGGGTTTATGTATCTCAAGTGATTGATTTAAGATAGTTTTCTCTGTATGTAGATTAAAATATATGGGGGGAGGTTTAATTTTCTGTGTAGTAAATTGTAGTGTGGACTGGTTCTTTATTTTTAGTATGTCGAGCTTCAGAAAAGTTTTACTTTTCTCTAAAGTTTGCAATTTTATTCTTTAAAAGTGGTTTCAAAACCTCTCGTGTATATTTATTTTTTCAGATGGCAGAAGAGAGAATGTTATGTTTGATAAGATCACTTCTAGAATTCAAAAGCTTTGCTATGGATTGAATATGGATTACATTGATCCAGTAAGTTAATATTTCTTTTGAGATTAAATTTGTTACAATTCACTCCAAAATAAACCATATCAGAGTCTAATGGAATGATTGTGAGATACTGAATTCTTCATATGAATAATTTTATTGATTTCATTCAAATGGTTTTATTTCCCTCTCAATTAATGAACTTTGTGAAATCAATCCAGGAACATTTAAATGGCTCTAATAATTTCGTGTAAAATATTTAAAAATTGTTCAGTTATGTAGAAATATCAAATTAAATAGAAATGTATACATCCTCTCTCTCTAGGTATTTTATAACTTATTAATTTTATTCATAAAGAAATTTTAGTCCCAAATTCTAACTAAGTATATTTTATTATTGATAAATATATGTTCTCTAAATTGAACAATTTTTGATTATACATTGAATTATTGTAATAGAGATGTATGATGATTTTGTTAAAGCTTAATTGTCAAAATTTTCATGAAATGTTTGGCTTCTGTGAAAACTTTACTTCTGGAATTGGTAAACCTTGATAAACTTAAGTTTTTAGTTTTATTTTGCATCATTGCATTTGTAACTTTCCAATTTCAGTATGTTGAGGTATTTTAAAAAAAAATATGCAATAGGAAAGTATATGGAAATTGTCCACATGTTATTAAAGCTTTAAATATGTATGAAGTTGTAATAAGATTTTTTTTTTTCTCCCCTTCCTTATATATCCTGTAGGCTGGTGTTACATTGAAAGTCATTAACGGAATATTCAAAGGTGTCAAAACAGTCGATTTAGATAATTTGGCTGCTGAAACTGCTGCAACTATGACTACTAAACATCCCGATTATGCTATTCTTGCTGCACGTATTGCCATATCAAACTTGCATAAAGAGACAACCAAGACATTCAGCAGTCAGTATATGTGTCATGTGCAATATCTAATTTCTCTCTCTCTCTCTCTTTTTTTTTTTTTTTTATGTAAAAATTTAATGTATTTTCCATTTATATTTTGGTATCTTCAGTTTTTTGTGTATTATAAAGAAGAGTAAATTTTTATTAGAAAAAAAAACTTTACATAAAAAATGTATTTTCAGATGTGATTGAAGATCTTTATAATATGAAAAATGAAAGAAATGGAAAGATAACTCCAATGATTTCAGAATCTGTTTACAATGTGATAATGAAAAATGCTGATGTAAGTTTTTTATAGTCATGTTTGGGTGCATTACAGTGTTTGTTAATAATGGTAAAAATTAAGAATATGTTGGATTTCTAATTAAGTATTAAAAAAAAAGTTTAACCTAAGTCCATTTATTATAGTCATGCGGGTTAAAAAGATATTTGTATAACAGTTATGGCTTGAATTTGTTAGAATTAAAGTGTCTAACAGTGATCTCTAATTGTAAAATGTTGCACTTATCAGTTAAATATTTCTCTTGGAGAGATAGCCATAAGATTTGATAAATTCTGTAACCAGTAATGCTAGTAGTGTTCATGTTTGTTTTTTAAAGGATGCGCAATTCATTTATTTCATAATTTTATTTTTTCCTAGAGACTGAATTCTGCAATTATTTATGATAGAGATTTCAATTATAATTATTTTGGGTTCAAAGTAAGTATAAATTTGTTCATTGTCTTATAAGATAGGATATTTTAGAATATATTGTGATTAGATTTGAAAATTTTAATTATTGGTTCTTTTCCATTTCCCCTACACAATTCTCTCCAAACAGACTATATTGTTGACAGCTTACAGTGAAAATGTTTGTGGGCCATTGAATACAACAGACGCTAAACGGTGTCGGTTGTATCATTTTTGGCGACCTTCTTTTCGGCGAAATGGAAAAGTACCTAATTATCTGTATAGAATTACTTATGAAAATTATTTGGTATATTTTGTGGAATTTAAACTTTTGTGACATATTAATGTGCTTTAAACTCTAAAAAAATCTAGTAATATCATTTTTATGTGTTATTTGGAATTTTTTTAAACATAGAAAGCTATTCGAATTCATTTTTTCTTCCTTTATAGACTCTGGAACGATCATATTTATTGAAAATAAATGGCAAAGGTAAAATTTGATATATTTGAAATCATTGAACATTTTGTAATAAATATAGTTATTTGTCTTCTATGTTCTCTTTTCATACATTTCTATTTAGTTTTAAAGCCTTCTACTACCATTTCTTAAAGAGTCATTAAATATATTTTTTCTTAAATTTTTTTTTTTATATAGAAAATAAAAATATCCATATAACTTAAAACACAGTTTTTACTTGGCCTGCTTTTCTTATATACATTTTATTTTAGCTAGAATTTTGTCTTATAAAAATTTTATAATCTTGATACTAACCCTTCTCCCATTTAATTTCTGAAAGCTTTGTATTTGTCTTCTAATTGACTATTTTCTTGTATTGCAAGCTAAAATTTAATATTTTTTGTAA
Source organism: Nephila pilipes (assembly GCA_019974015.1). Lineage (NCBI taxonomy): Eukaryota > Metazoa > Arthropoda > Arachnida > Araneae > Nephilidae > Nephila > Nephila pilipes. Next base: position 879,342 of record BMAW01041573.1, on the reverse strand, counting down.
TATGAACCTCTGCTACTGTAAATTTTATCTTGCATTTGTAACTTTTCTTTCTTGATAGTTGTTGAAAGGCCCCAACATATGTTGATGAGAGTAGCTGTTGGAATTCATAGTGATGATGTAGATGCTGCAATTGAAACTTACCATTTAATGTCGGATAAATGGTTTACTCATGCTTCTCCCACATTATTTAATTCCGGAACTCCTAAACCTCAACTTTCAAGGTGCAATATTTTATTTGTTGAATTTTTCCATTGATAATGAAATTTTAAATTCGATAGTTTTTAAAAGTTCCATGGTTACTTTACATGCATAGTGTCAGTGAAAGGGGTGTTTAATGAATAGACTTCGAGTTATTTCAAACTTATCAATTCAAATAAAGAGCTGTAGACTAAAAATGAATATTTATTTGAGCGATGTCTACAGGAATAATACAAATTTTAAACAAGAATATGAGTGCTAGCGCCATCTGCACATGAGGGTCGTAACACAGTCATGTTAATCTGGTGGCCATGATTATGAACTTGCAGCCTGCATTGTTTCCGTCAAGTTGTAGGTTCAATTCCTGGTGCCGCCTGTAGCAGGGCTGATACTCATCGATTCTGTCGAGACTCAAAGCCTTTCTGTTATGCTGTGGGTGCTTGGAGAAGGACATGCTAACTTGGGTATCATCTTCATTACTTGACTGATGTTTCAAATTAAGAGGTTGTCACTAATAATCCTCATGTTCCTTCTAAATATGACATCAGTGATCATGTTACTTACAATCTTCGATGACAATTTTTACATAGATTATTGCGCAAAAGCTGTTTGTAATGCTGTATTGGGAGGGGGTGAGTTTTTTATACACAATACTCTGCTTAAATTTTATACATGAACCATTATAGTAAAGTTTTGCTTACAACCATGCTTTTATGTATATAATTAAACATGTGAATATTTTGTTAAACTATTGTTATCCTAATTATTAAATCTAGTTTCTTTTCTTGTACTCCTATGAATATTTTTTCAGAAAGTGAAAGTATTTTTCCTAGACAATATATTTTATAAAACTATATAATTAAAAAGCATCTAATTTTGGTACTATATTTATTGCACAATTTTCTGGGAAGTATTATCCTCTGACCTTATTGGGTATTATATTTTCATTTCCAAGCGAAACTATTTCATATATTTATTCTAATCTTTCATGCATTTCTTTTCACAGGAAACTGAGCATAATTAAAGAAATGTTAAAATTATTTCTTCAATTGTTTTATACAATAGTTTGAAATTGCTATAGTGGCTTATAATTACTTTTTTGTCAATACCTTTTTGTTTCTATCTTTATATAATGACTTACAATTGTGTGGAATAAAATTGTATTTTTTTTTTTTTAAACAGTCTACAATTATTAGATTAAGAACCGTATATTTCTCATTCTAAAAAAAATATTGTTTTTCTTTATTTTTAATTAAAGTATTTATTGTTTTATTTTGCAAGTTGAACATTTCACTTCCTCTGTGTGTGGCATTTGTTGTAGTATGTTAGTTGGTCCCCAGATTTTTGAAGCAGTAATCCTTTTTTGTGCCAATGATCCCTATATGGAACATAAACTTTAAAAATTCTCTAATAAGTAAATTTTGATTTCAGTGCTTTGAAAAAAAAATTATTTCTTAGAAAGTAAATATGCATTGATGTTAATTTGCTAAATTGAATAATTGGGTGGAAATTCACCTTTTTTTTTTTTTCCCCTCCATGTAGCAAAATTTATTCTTACCATAATTATTTTTATCAAAAATATTGTATCCATAATTATTTTTATGTAATTAAAAAGGTCATTTTTCTTTTTACAATTAAGTATGAAATTTGCATGTTCCAGAAAGAGAATATTGGTATCTTAAAGGTATATTTTATAAATAGATGCCTTTGGTGTTTTTCCAATTGTGTATCGATGAAGAATGTTTTTGAGTGTTTATTTACTTTAGATTCCCCTAGATCTTTGCCTCTCTCCCCCTTTCTCGCACATGTACTTTCTGATGGATCAGTAGAAAATATTTCTTAGTTGTGGCTGAAAATGTGTTTGTTGGTAATTAAAACATTGCTTATGTCTCAATTAGAGGTACACATTTTCTTGGAACTCAGATGATTAGATGCACGTGTTTGTGGTTAAATCGAAATATCTGCAAAAAGGGGCGAATGAAATGTATGAATGTGTAATTGATCCCAAAGTACTTTCACCTTCGAAAAAGGTTTGATTATAAAGAGGAAATGAAACTCGATATAGAAATATCCATCGCTGTGGGGGGAAATGTTTAAAAAGCACCTTAAAAACTGATAACATTGAGAATTTATTTGTAAAGTGTTTCCTGAATTTTTTACTTCATCTCTAAATGAAATTTTTCACACCAATTCAACATCTATTGCATTTAGCAAAGATGGTATCTCTTTATGCATTATGATAAGAAATTTCCATCTGTAGATGTTATTAATATATGCTAATTTTTTGATTTATTTAGTAGACCTGTAGCCGGAGAAGATTTATATTGAAGTACACATACAGTAATGTCTAGAAATAGGTTTAGAAATCTCTCTCTCTCTCTCTATATATATATATACACACACATTATAGATAATAGCACTTTGGCAATAGGTGGGGCCTTGGTAGCTTAGTGATCAAGGTCGTAGACTAGCGGCCGGCGGTTTTCGTTCAGTCGCGGGTTCGATCCTTGGCCGCCAAAGACCCGCCGTGTAGCCGGGGCTGATGCATGTTAAATCTGTTCAGGGTCCAAAGTCCTTCCGTTGGCATGGTGTGGGTGTTAGGAGAGGGGGTGCCAGCTCAGGTGTCGTCCTCGTCGCTAATAGCCCTCGTGTTGCTTCTAGTGCGACGTTAGTATAAACTAAACTTGGCATTGGGAGACTAAGAGGAAGAGTTTCTCCTTTTTATGCAGAATTTAAGTAATTTGGTTCTCTCATTCTAAATTGAGTATAGATGAATCGATGGTACCTTATTACAGTCGTTACTTTGTTAAAATGTTCATTTGAGGTAACAAAATTATGATTTGATTTCAAAATATGGATGTTGTGTTCAAACAGCAGTTGTCTATTAGCTGTAAGAATCTACAGTGTGGTAATGTTTGGATACTGAAAATTGTACTCTTCGATTTTGGATTGCTTGGAGGGGGGACTTTTATCCAGTGTTGAAAACTGGCAAAATATTAAATTTTAATGCTATATAACGATTCAAGAATTTTGTTCTGGAAAATGCCCTCTCAAAATGCTAAAGGAATTGTAGATAAAAATTGAAAATATTTATTTTTTGAATTTGTATAGATACAAATATCTGAGAAAAATGTTTGTATCATCGAGACTAAAAATTTCATCGTTCTAGCAACTGCAGAATTAAATCGAAATATTGAACATTTAATTGAATATTCTTGTATTGAAAAAAGTAAAATTAATATTGTACAATGATAGTTAAATTAAGTTGTGACAAGCTACATTAGTCACATGCTTATTGGTATTATTAGCACTTGAACACTTGTTGGCCTTCAAGAAAACCAATGTTGTACTGAAAGGAAAACTGGTGTCTACGATAAACACTGTGCAGAAACATTGGCAGCGTTGTGTTGCAATCTAATGATCAAGATCAACAAAAACCCACATGTAAAATATGTTCGTAAACAGCTGGACCAATTCTAAATTAAAGAACACTTACTATATAAGAAATTATTACAAATGCTTGTAAATTTTTTTAAAAAGTAATCCTTATTTTATTTGCTAAATATAATGCATATCAATTTGTATTATTTACATATAACTTTAAATTTATTTGAAATTTCAGCTGCTTTTTACTTACTATGTGCAACGACAGTATTGAAGGTATTTATGATACCTTAAAACAAAGTGCATTGATTTCTAAATCTGCTGGTGGAATTGGACTAAATGTACATTGCATCCGAGCAACAGGAAGTTACATAGCTGGTGTAAGTTTTTTTTAAAAAAATTCTATAAGAAACTGTATTTAACATGCATTTAAAAGTAATTTTGATCTTTTATATTTTGAATACTAAGCATGTATGCAAATGGGTCTGAAGAATCATAAGGTCGCTCATCTATATTTTTAAATTTGCAGTAAACAAGTATTCTATTTTAAAAATACTTAAAATCAAACAGGTTGTTCTGTTTTGTGGAATAAGATTATTTCTCATTTCATGTAATTGCCTTTGAACATATCATCATAAGAGTAATTTAAGAATTTGATATATGTGTAAAATAAGAACAAAGGCAAGTAAAATTCTGCATGCTAAAAGGAATTTTTGTCGGATTCTGATCGGTGTTTAGTTTAGGTTTTGTAAGTACGGGATGGTTTTGTGTAAAAATATTTTTTGTGTGTATCAAACCAAATCAACTGTACACTCGGGTGAAATTGAAAAACTGTTTAATTCTCATTTATTTGAAGCAATCAATATATTTTTGCAACATTTGGAAATAAGTTAATTCTCTTCAGCTTATTTTCAAACTATGCATGTTCATTTATTTTTGTGTTGCATAATGTTTCCATTGCATTAATTTTAAATGCACATTGATATTGTACCTGGGATATTTTTTGTTCTAAGGTATTTTTTTTCCTTTTCTTTTAGACTAATGGAACTTCTAATGGTTTAGTTCCCATGCTACGAGTTTTTAATAACACTGCTCGTTATGTTGATCAAGGAGGAAACAAAGTAAGAGAGAGAGTATCTTTAATATTCTTTTAAGTATGAATTTCTAATAATTATATATTAAAAATTAAATTTCTTTTTAGCGTCCTGGAGCCTTTGCTATTTATTTAGAGCCTTGGCATGCAGACATTTTTGACTTCTTGGATCTGAAGAAGAATACAGGGAAGGAAGAACAACGAGCTCGAGACTTGTTTTATGCTTTATGGATTCCAGATCTATTTATGAAAAGAGTGGAAAAAGATGAAATGTGGAGTCTTATGTGTCCAGATGAATCACCTGGTCTTCATACTTGTTATGGAGAAGAATTTGAACAATTATATGAAAAGTAGTTTTCTGGTGTCATGTTTATATAATTTTAAAAGTAGTATAAAATTTAATTGTAGAAAAGAATTTGCATTTGAAAATTCTTGTATTCCATTTATTTTTAAATTTATTTCAATATTCTAAAAATATTAATCATGATTTTATATGTATTCTTTTAAATATTATTTTAAGATATGAAAAAGAAGGCAGGTTCAGAAGTCAAGTTAAAGCACAACAACTTTGGTATGCTATTATTGAATCTCAAATTGAAACTGGAACACCATACATGTTATACAAGGATGCTTGTAATAAGAAATCAAATCAAAAGAATTTGGGAACAATTCAGTGCAGCAATTTATGTACAGAGATTGTTGAATATTCCTCGCCGGACGAGGTTTGATATCTTTTATTTTTAAAAACAAATATTGAATATGGTGTAGTGCATAGTTTTCCTTTGTATTCAAAATAGAAATAATTTTTATCTAGTATTTATATACAAATGCTCTATCTTATGAACGGATACTTTTGTAGTATCCTGTATTCAATTATTAAAATAGTAAACGTTTAAAAATAAGTATTTGACTTAATGTTTTGCATTTTATTTCCATTATATTTAGCTATGATTCATGACTGTCTTAAATTTAAATAACAGCAGGTTTTTGTGTGGATTTTCAAAATATGTATCTTTATTCTTGCAGATAGCTGTATGCAATCTAGCTTCAATTGCCTTGAATAGATATGTGAAAGATCAAACATTTGACTTTGAAAAGTTACGAGATGTCACCAAAGTCATAACGAAAAATTTAAATAAAATTATAGATGTAAATTATTATCCTGTACCTCAGGTAAAGTATTTTGTTATTTGAATGTATTGCCTTTATTTTGTACTTAACACATCGATCAATAACTCCCGAGTCTAAAATTGAAAACAACATTTTTTTTTTTGAAATTTTTATTCATCAACGCCATAACCTTTGTTAATCCTTTAGGGTGATACAATCGTTCAACGCTTTTCAAATCTTTTTCTCCCACAATTTATTTTTAGCAAGAAATCTTTCTTATTGCAGTAAATAAAGATAAACAGCTTTCCTGAATCATCGACCGTTGCTGTTTTGTTCCATCAATGTCATGGCACCCTTGGAAAAACCTTTTCCACTTCACTTCAAAACCTTTTCCATAGGGTCAATCGACTTAAAATTTTGACACGTTTCAAGCAAAGGTTAGTACTCTAGAAAGACCTGGTTACTGGTTTACTGCGAGCGCCATCTCTGGGTTAGTCTCGGGAGTTATTGATCGATGTGTTATTTAATAATTTCTGTAGATAATTTGACTGCAATGGGAACGGTTTTTTTTTAATTATTATTATTATTTGTCTTGATTGTGTGTTTTGAATCCATATCGGAAATTACACATTTAATTTGAATGCTCCTTCATTGATACATTTTATTTTTACGCATTTGTTGTTGATTTTGGCTTGTTCTAAATTTATTGCCTGTTAAATTGATATTTATTTTGTTTAAATATGTAGAAGTAACCATTAAAATTCTGGTCACTTATCCAATACATCATGGTATCACAAAAAATTACTATGCTGGTTTTTGAATGGATGAATTTGCAATTCCCTTCCTCCCTTCTAGCTAAATTGCTATATTAGTATTTCAAGGCTTGTATTTTAAAAACCTTTGTTATAGATAGTTTTTCCACCTATAAATTGATTTTGTATACTTATCCCACCATTTGAATATTTATATTTTTGTTCTATGGGTAGTATTTTTTAGTTGAGTTTGTAAAATTTGGAAGATGTTTATTAACCCCTTACCTGCCGAGGAAAACTTGCAAGATACGCTCCCCAGTGCCACCATTTTTCATACAGGCGCGCGTCGTTATGCGGTGTATTGGAGGAAAAAATGAGGTGCGTTTTGCAACATAAAACCTTTTTACTTTCACAGAAAAAAGAAAATGAAAAAAAAAAAAAATGTACAAAATTTAAAGTATAAAATAACAGTGTAATCAAACAGATGTTATAAGTTATCTGCTGTGTGATATTTCCTAAAACAAGGTTGAACACATAAACCAACATCACATTCATTGCATTGATAGCGAGTTTCACGACGAACTTTTGCTTTTGAACAAACAATACATTTTTTCGATGCATTTTTCTTTGATGGTACTAAGTCCGGAAAGTGTCTACCAGTAAGTCGTAAAGGACAATTGCTTTGTAACTTCTGTCGTTTAGCAGATCGTGGTGTGGTAACATGGAATTTTTTTAATATGCGTTCCACCAAATTCATTCGGAAATCGTAATTGTCAATGTTTGGAAGCTTCTTTTTCCGTTAGATGAAAGCATTCCAAATAGCCATATCCAACAGGTGGCGAAATATTGTTATATAATACCTCTTCTGTCTTCTTCTCTTCTGTAAATTTTTTGTATCCAGTTGTACCCAACGTCAGGCGTCTTTCAGAGAATAGTCGCAATCAGAATCCTCTTCATCTGACGTAATATCATATTCCGACGTTTCTGATCCTGAAGATGATGGGAAATAATCATCTAAGTCACTCTCATCACTGTCAGACATTTTCGTAAATAGATCTTCTATTTCGCACAATAAACGAAAACGGAAGCAAAAGAAGAATAAAAAAAGCACGACCTACTCAAACAGAAGCAAAACTGCACTGCTATAACTTTCCCGTTTCAGAAAAATCCCCTTTACCAATACCCTACCCCTCTTATATGAAATAAGAACATCCGTTTCAAACCTTGTCAAGGTCATTTTATGGCATTCCAAGGTCGTGGGAGTAGTTTTCTTTATAGTAGCGCAATGCAAAGGATCGTACTTCGGAAAGGCGTATATATACGCCGGCGGCAGTGAACGCATCGGTTGAGTGAGGCGTATATATACGCCGGCGGCAGTTAAGGGGTTAACAGATAATATTATTTATAATCAAATTAAAAAGAATTTTGAAATTAATTTTCTGATGCGAGAAGTTGAATATTTCATGTTGTGCATTAAATATTTTTTTAAATTCCTTCTAGGCTGAGAAATCGAATAAAAGGCACAGGCCCATAGGAATTGGAGTCCAAGGATTAGCAGATGCTTTTATCTTGATGAGGTATCCATTTGACAGTGAAGAAGCACAAAAACTGAATATTGAAATCTTTGAAACCATTTACTATGCTTCATTGGAAGCTAGTTGTGAATTAGCCGAAAAGTGGGGACCATATGAAACATATGAAGGCAGTCCTGCTTCACAAGGGGTAATTTTTTTATTAGATTTTGAAAAGAAAATTTATATGCATTTTGTAATAGCTGTGAATTGCTGTTGCATCTTCTTGGTACTGAAACTGAAAAATAATGCACTTATTGGTAGGGAGAGTGGGCATATATCTTTAAAACAGGAAAAAATACTTGTATATCCTCGCAAAATACCTCCTGAATTTTTTCTTATGTCAAAGGAAGTATTTCTTTCATACTTTTTGAATTTTCTATTTTACATTATAATTTTACCTCCATTTTCTGTTTACTGACTACTGTCACGAAATTCCTTAAGAGACAAGGTAATGACTTTTCAGTGTAATGAACATTCTTAAATATTAGCTAGCATTTTGAGGAAAGAATTCTGTAAACCAATCTACCAGCAATTAGTGTTCTAAGCAAGTGTGTGTGTGTCCCCCTCACTCACTTTAAAAGTCGGAGAAGTATCAATTTTTTATCATTAGTTCGACATCAATTTTAGTCTACTAGGAAAAGTTGTTAAACCTCATTTTCTCCTTTTTAGACATAGAATAACATTGTCCTTTCATATTATTTTAACATTTGGAAACTACCTGGAGTTGAAATGAGAAACCTTTATCTGCTGTTTTAATCCTTTCCGATTGAAGAATTCTATTTTCATTCTTTCTTTTCTTGAAGATGTCTATTTTGACTATTTAATACGTTTTTATCCAATCATTTGGTGCATAAAAAATGTAATTTTTCTTAAGAGAGCAAAATATTAGAAACATTCTAAACATTGTATTTTTCTTAAATAATTATAAAACCAATGCAAAGTGTATTGCTGTGTTCTATGTCAATCAGATGTACAACATTTATATGATAAAATGAGTGGTTTTGTGTGTTTGCTTAATAAAGATATTTTAATCATTTCATAGAAATATATAGGTAATGTTTTTGTCACAGTTGTTTTTCCCCCTTAGTTTGATATGAACATGATTTTTGAGATACATTTACACTTCCAAATTATTTATGCTACTGCAGAGGATACCTGTTTATATATAGTGAACCAAAAACATAAACATTTTTCTTTGTATAATACCTAAACTTTTTTTAATGGTATTTATAATTTAAAATAAAGAATTACAATTTCCAAAAAGTACTAAGTTCTGTAATTTTTCAAAGAAATTTATGCAGTGATACCATCAAAAAGGTTAGTTCGCTGTATTATTTAAAAGATGCAAAATATGTTAAGTACTATTAAAAAAAAGTATTTAAACATAAGTGGGAAATATGCCTTAAAATCATATCCATATTCAACTCGGAAGGGGGGAATCTCTTTGACTGAAAAATTACTTTATAATTGTATAGAATGGTTAAAATATCATAAAGCACTAAAAAAAAACTAAGCTCTACTAATAGTTTTAAAAGATATGTCATTAAAACAAGAGTCTTAACTCTGTCTTTCTTCAAACCATTGTCTAGAAGATATTAATTTCTTGAAAAATGTTCAAGGCAAGATATATTGCAATAAATGTTTAATTTTGTTACCAGTAGTAATATGTAACACAATTGTATGTCACATAGGTAACAAATACTTGTGTTGTAGGCTTCTAAAATATTGAAAAAATTCAAATAAACCTTGATAAAGAGTCATTCATAGTGTATTTTGTTTTAAAATGATGCAATAAAGAGATTAGAAATATAATTCGCACATGACACTAAAATATTTTAATACAGTAATTAAATTTGACAGGCTGAGGCAACTTAAAGACCAAGGATATGAACTTTGTCGATACTTTGTTTATAGTGTTTGTTGGCTTCAAAGTTGTAATGTAACATATTGTTAAATTTGGCAAGCAAGATACAAGCATGAGTGTTATCCTCATCATCTAACTTTAATTACGAATTACAATAAGTTCTGAAAAGTAAGCAATCTTTGCAGAATATAGTTTTAGCTCAAATGAACAACTATAATGGAATTATATATTGAAATTTGGAAAGTAAATACGACATTAATGGCAGGGATTTTTTTGTTTTGCAGTTTGAGTAAATTTTTCATCCTGCATGAGGGGGGGGGGGGTATTTCAAAAGAAATATTTCGTTTCATAATATTCATACTCTTAGATAATGTTACCAATCCCACAAAGTGTAATATTTATGTAAAGATGTTCAAATTGCTTAACACTGGGGGAAATCATAAATTAGATTATTTTTGTTTATACAAGGAATGGAGAAAAAAACAATTCGCTGTACCTTCACTGTAATTCATGATTAATCTGTAGGGCGGAAATTTAATTGCTCATAAGTAATTATAAAAAAAAAAAATTAAAAGGTAGTATTTAAAGTCTTGTGCACAAAATCACATCTAAACACTTTAAGGTGTAAGAAATATGATCTTACCAACATATCCTGAAATGTCCTTTGTCAATAGAAGGTAGAGAATAAGCATGTACAAAAGAGGCATTATTTGTGATCATCTGCAAAAGAGAGGAATTATTTGTTTTCTTTCTCCTCTTTTATAGTTAACAATGCTTCTTTGCTAATTACATATGCTGCTAAAAGTGGTATCTACGAGAGCTTTACATATATGTGAGAAAATGCTTAATTTACTTGGGTTATTAATTTTTACTTGATTACAAATAAATTCTTTAAAAATATAGATTGCAAGAAAGGCAAAATATAAATTTGTTTGGTTCTTGTGAAACTTTTTTTAAAAGAGAAATAAAGTTAAATCTTTTTTTCATCCAAGTTTAATAATTTTTAAAAATGTTAGGAATGCTATGCTATTTGTCATTTAAGCACTTGTTTGTAAGCTGTTAATTATAAATTATCTGTTGTATTGTTTAAAATTATTAATTTGGTTCTCTTGGCTTTTTTTTTTTTTTTTTTTTTTTTTTTTTTTTTATTATTATTTAGATACTTCAGTATGATATGTGGAATGTGGTTCCTACAGATAAATGGGATTGGACAGCTTTGAAACAAAAAATTGCAAAGTAAGTTTTTTTTTTTTTTATCCATGAACAGAAATTAGATTTACTTTATAATTTTATCTGAATTTCCAGTTAGATTAAAGGAGTGATGTACTTAATTCTAAATTATGTCTTAGTACCCCCATTGCATTGACATAGTATTTGTTAATATTTTGTTCAAAATTTATGAATATGTGTTTAAATTGCTCTCCTTTTGTTGTTTAGGCATGGATTGAGAAACAGTCTGCTATTAGCACCAATGCCAACTGCATCTACTGCTCAGATTTTAGGAAACAATGAATCTATAGAGCCCTATACTAGTAATATATACTCCAGAAGAGTGTTATCAGGAGAATTTCAAGTGAGTATGTTATTGGCAGTTGTTTTGATACCGTTGCCAAATTTTTGAAATTTATTATTTCTTATTCAAAAGAATTCTTTTTCAGGTTGTGAACCATCATTTGTTGAAAGATTTAACAGATCTTGACCTTTGGGATGAAAATATGAAAAATAGATTAATTGCTAACAATGGATCAATTCAGGTTTGAAACTTTGTTCCTTCAAATCCTACTTGTAGAAATAATAGGATTAATGTGCCCTTTGAATTGTATATTTAAAAGTTTAAATTCTTATACCTGTTTCAAATCCACCCTATTTTTACATCTGAAATCTATTTGTATTCCATGTTATTTTTTCCTTTGGCAGTTCTGTTGTTCCATTTTTGAAATTCACGATTACAAGTTTTAAAATGGTTGATAATTAATATGAATATGATCTTAAAGTGTTTTAATAGTATTGTATTTATGTTTACACTGAATTAAGGACTTTTTTCACAGAGATTATTGTAAATGTATTTAATACTCGAATTTTCTATTTTCAGAATATTGATGACATTCCAGATAATCTTAAGAAATTATATAGAACTGTATGGGAAATTTCTCAAAAAAGTATTCTGAAGATGGCAGCTGATAGAGGAGCTTATATTGATCAAAGTCAATCTTTAAATGTTCACATAGCTGAACCTAATTATGGAAAAATAACAAGTATGCATTTCTATGGATGGCATCTGGTAAGTTGTGAAATATCTTGCTTGAAAGTTGTAGCCATTGATTTAGAATTGTCATGTCATGATAATGCTGTTAAAACTTTTTTTAATGAGTACACAAGTTCATTCAAAATTTCATAAAATAACACTGTGCTTGTAATGTAATGTCAATAGTTCAAATAACCCCAAAAAATTTTATTTAGTTTTAAATAACATCAGTGCAAGAAGATAATTCTTGTTTATTTTAAATGAATGTTCACTTTTTTAGACTGCAAATCAAAATTCTGTTTTAAGGGAACTATCGGATGCACACCATATTTATCAGTAGTTGTGATAAATTATCTTGTAATAAATTAAACATATTAGCATTGATAGTTGGCTGCCTTTTTAGAAAATTTACTAATCTGAACAAGTAATTTTAACACATATAAATTATAAATATCTAAATTAGTGATTATATGAGGCATATCAATATGTATATAATATTTCAAATTGCTTACTGAAATTTTATGGGAATAACTTGAATGTTTCATATTTATCCATTTAGGGTCTGAAGACTGGTATGTATTATCTTCGTAGCAAGCCTGCTGTTAATGCCATTCAATTTACAGTAGATAAAAAGGCTTTGAAAGAAAATGGTGTTAAAATAAATGAATCTCAAACAAAAGAAAAACAAATGGCTGACATGGTTTGTTCTTTGCAAAATAAAGAAGCTTGTATCAGTTGCAGTGGATGATTTTGGCTATACTAGCAATTTGCTATTGTTGCTGAAGCAATGGTATTTAATTGTCAATTTGAAAGCTGTATCCATCTGAATTTTCTAAACATTGTATTATCATAGAAGTTTTTAAGCATTATTTGTCTTGTTTTTAAATTTGTTGTGACTCAAAACAAGCTTTTCTAGTTGAAAATGCTAATTTGTTGCATTAAAATAATTCAACACTTCTAAGTATTGCAAACATATTTATCATTTTATTTCATGTTTATGGATATCAATGTATTTTTAAAAAAATTACTTAATGCATTTTAATTGTTCAATTGGATTTTTATCAATATTCCCAAGACTTTTTCTGCAAAATAGTTTTACTCTCTGTATTTTTCTTCACTTCTTTTTTATGCTGTGTAGTAAATATTAATATTTATTTTGTATCTTATAGTAATTTATCTGCGAATTTTAATAATTTCCTGTACGTGTTTTAGTCATTGGGAATGTTCATATAAAAATATTTTATGTATACTTATCAGAAGTTGTATGTTTTTTTTAAAAAAAACTTGCATTTATATATATTAAAAGAATATACATCTATGTATTATGTGACAAATTTCATTCTCTTTTCTTGTTGTACTTTATATGATCTGACAAGTGCCTATTGAATTTTAATCTAGATCAATGCTAAATAAATGCTCATGTGAAAAAACTATTTGTTTGATTTCATTTGGCACAAATTTTGTTAAGATTCAAAGTTATTTGGACCACAAGGGGCCTGGTGCTCCTGGCAACATTGTAGGAAGCTGAGTTTAGCCTTCACGAGGTTGTAAAATTTTATGATCTGATTATTTTCAATCCCCTGTGTCTTGTCAAATGCTGCGTCATCATGAAGGCTTGAAATTAATATAACATTTTTAAAATGTAGGAGAAAAGGAGAGATTTTATAACAACAAAGAAAATCGGATATAACAAAATCTTACCTGAACGTTTGTGCATATCTCTAAAACACAAAATGAGTCCTATTAGCATCTCGAAATCCAAACAATAACTGAAAGGAGCGGGAAGAATAACTAAAGAAAAGAACTTGTAGTTAGATAATATAAAGATACACTAGATAGCCATTTCGTTTTATGTCTCCCACATACGGAAGGCTAAGCTAAACACAAGATTAATTCTATTTTTCAAAACATCTTTTTAAATTAATCTTTTCAAGATGAGAAGAGGGAAATGTCTCTTTAAAACTACATATAAAAGTGAATAGGGGGAAATTCTTCACTCACTCAACTGTTTAAGTAATTGCATGACTTTTTAAATATTTTAAGTAGAAATGTTTCTCTATCAAGGGACTGATTCAGTAAATATTCTTGGGAAGATGTGATCGAATACTTTTTGGGATTTGGTTTTATTAATGTCTCACAAGCAAAATGAGGGCTATTGGCGACGGACCTTGGTCAAGTGACGAGGAGCGCACCTGAGCAGGCACCTCCCTCCCCCCAACCTCCACACCAAAGGAAGAACTCTGAACTTTGACAGATTTAACAAACACGGCGGTTCTTAGTGATATCAAGTCTCGAATTGATGAAAACAGTCTTAAAAACTCGAATGTTCATCCAAGAAAAAGTAGTTAAGAAAATAAATTTTATTTGTATTACGGAAATATACCTATTGCTATGAATGTGGATAGGTTACTCGCGATCGGAACTCAAAATTATAACTGAAATTTCATATCTCGATAACAACAAAATTGGATCTGAATCGAGAATTATACTTGTAAACAGAGTATGAGTCAAACATAAAGTTTCCGATGATCACGTAACTTTCCTGCACCAATATCGTGCTCTCTTATATTACTAACCTTCTATCTCCTTTCAACGCTTTAAAACGTCCAATCACTTTTATCTCATCATTTACTATTCCCTTCACTTTTATATATTTAGCAATGTTGGTTTACATGAGACACAGTTTATACACAAGGCGAGGCTTTTGAATCAAGTAACTCAAAAAGTTTGCTGAAGGGAAAAAAGAATTTTCTTATAGTTCGTATATCAAAACAATTAGTTTTATTTTCTTTATCACTGTTCAGACAAATCATGAAATTTGAAAGATTTCTATGGTTGAAAATAATATATCTTCAAATTTAAGAAGTCATTTGCATATTTTGAAAATTTAATTTTCAAATGCTCCAAAGGAATCGGAATCTTTTCGTCAATTTTGTTTTCTAATTAAAAATAAAGCAAACTTATGTTTAGTTATAAAATGGAAATCCCCCCCCTCCCAATAAACCAAAATAAATGTGTTCAATATTGTTATGGTGATACTGTTTTATGTTAGATTCATATTCTGTTAAATTCATCTGCAATATATATTCTTTGTATTAATTATAATTCTGAGCTAATATGTGTAAAATATATTGCCCTAAAATTAAAGCACTTATTATGTTGGAACTAGGTTAGAAAATTGAAAATGTCAATTTTGATAATAAAAAAGCGAATGTAATGGCATGTATACTGTAAAGTTCTACACTGATTAATAAATTACCTAGCTTAATATTAATTTAATTAAAATTTTACATGATTTGTTTTCATATATCAGTTACATAAAAATAAGGAATATGAAGTTTTTTTTTTTCCTGTTCCTCATATTTATGGTCATATACAGTATTTGTTACAGTAATTTTGCCCATTTCTCCGTACAGATTAGAGAAACGAGAACGTGGAAACACCAAGAATCGTCTTGTAACGCTGTGTTCTTTAATAACGCTTATTATGCTGTGTGCTATTATATCTAAGTGAACCTTTACTTTTTCTCATTCATATGTTTCTGAGTTAACAAATGTGTTTGTCCGAAATCCATGACTATTCGATCCGATTAAAATAACAAAAAAGTGGTATTAGTCCGTGGTTTGAGAGGCTTAAATAGAAGCAAACTCAGTGCAGAATTCGAAATGGATAAACTAAACGTTCCCAAGCTTACTGGGATTAATTATTTTATATGGGCTTTAAAATTTTAAGCTTTATTATGTCTGAAAAGATTGGATTCGGTTATATTGGAAATAAAACCAGGACTAAGCGAAAATGACTTCAGATATTGGGACCAGAAGAATTTCCATGCGGTTGCCTGTATTAAATTGGCACGTTCGAGCGCCTCAATTCGCAGAGAAAGAAAGTGGAAAAAAATAAGACCCACATATACATACGGAACAGAAAAATAGATGCTGGGAATCAGATGAAAATTAATGAAACTGTAATGGATTACATTATCCGAGCGAGAGGAATCACTACCAATCTCTAGGACTAGAAATTTCTCCGCGAGAACTTTCATTTTATACTGTTAGAGATTTCCTAGGTAAATTTGGGAAACAGAGATATTCTGAAAACCCAGCTAGACAAAGCAATGGATAATATCTTGGAAATACTACGGGAAGAAATAAGTTGCGGTGACTCTTCTACAACAACGTTAGAAGTTAAAAAGCCTTACTTAACCAGCCTGGCGAGATGTCTTTTCAGTCTGGTTGGTAAGAGCATGAAATAAAGCGACCGGTCAACTTTCCATCTGGACCAGGGTTCGAAACAACGCTGCCGCATCAACTCTCTCCCCTCCTCGGGGTCGGAAAACGAGATAGAACTGTATTCTGGCTACGCTATTCTATAGAGAGAAGCGTATATTTCTAACTTATTTCATTTTGCTTGAATCAATAAATTTTTTCTAGTAAAAAATGAGTTCGAATATTTCTTCTCCTGTATTTAAACACAGAAAATTGAACATCCATTTTACATAAAGGGGAAAAATTGATTTTTTTTTTAATTCTAAGAACGTTATCTAATAATTATACTTGTTATATCCATAGTAATTATATTTGTTATATCTCTTTTTAAAAATGCTTCAATATATAAATATTGATGCATTTTTTCTACCAGAAAATAAGTTCGAATTTTGTATCCTATTCTTTAACATTAGACGAAAACAGCCTTGATCCAAATATTAAAAATTCAAGGGAGTGTTTGGAAAGCTTTATCTAGTTTCTGGAGACTATCAAGACAAGGGTCAAATAGAATTTCGATAATCGTTTTTGCTCTTTTTGAAAATTAAATATTTTAAAGATTTGTTATAGTTCTGACAAAAAGGATGGGTTGGAGAATTTAAGATTCATCAGGATTGTTGGCTGGTGTAGAAGTACGAGTAGAGGAAGGATCGTTTATTTATTTGAGAAGTGATATGCTTGACTTCCCCTTCCATGTACTTACAATAGGTAGATGAGGTTTTTATTTTCAGGGCTTTAAACCAGAAGGAAATAGCGATAAAGCAGCATAGCTGATATGTCGTCTCGTCACTTGATCGAGTTTCTTTTCAGTACAACGTTAATGAACAATAAATTAAACGGTTTTTTTTTTGCCGATTGTTTTTCATATGTTGGAATATGCCTCAATCATTGTTAGTTTGTGACGATGATGATTGGATCGAAAAAATTGAACATAAAAGTTAGAAGATTACAGAAAATCAAGACTCCCCTGTTCCGCCAAAACTCATAACTCCTTTTGAATTTATGGAAATTATTAAAAACCTCAAAAATAATAAAACTCATGGTAATGACCAAATTAACAACATCGCTTCGAAAATCTCTTCTACTTAAGGCTATAACTCACCATACCAAACTTTTCAACAAATGTCTTCTAAATTATTTCCCAAGTTCTTAGAAACACGCCATTATGGTCTGTTCCGACCAGCCATTCATTGTGAATAGCCCTCTGGCGGCGAAATATAAAACGAATTGTGACCTTAGACAATTCGTGGTTTTCTCTTCATTAGCATTGGGGATTTTTAATTAGGATTGATTGCTTTTGCTAAACAACCTTTGCCCAACCAAAAATGAAACATGAATATGCAAATCACAAGCAGGTAGAAATGAAGGGAAGCGAGGGAGATAGGAAATATATAAACTCAGCTTGAGAGTCACAAGAGAGGTCGAGTGGTTCTAGCGTTTGGCAATTGTTCCAGGGTCGAAGTCGGAGCCGAGAATTATTACAAGTTATCGGATATTTAGTGAAAGTTAGAAGTCAAGACAGCCTCATTTTGACATTAGTGGTAACAGACAGTTAGTTTATTACTGGTAGATCGAGTTAATATATTTAGGGCATTATCTGGGGAGAGCCTGTTATAATTGTCGTTATTTTAGCAATTAGTCAATAAATACAGCGTGTACCTGTCTAACGTCTCTTTGATTGACTCTTAGTATTAATACACTGAGTTTAGCTATGGCACAAGAGGCGAATAGGAATAGTTCGCCATAACAGAATCAGTGTTCGTTGTGCTGCAAGAGAGAACGGTCGCGTGAAGAGCGACTGGCTTTATACGAATGTGTTGAGAAATAAAAATGTAAAATCAGACATGTAGAATTTATTTGCGAGTGAAAGAAACAAACAGTCCGTCGAATCACGAGTGAGTGTGTGTGTGAACATTTGGTACGTCTAGCGGAGCGGATTACTCGATCGTGGATTTATGTTTTTAGTGAGAATATTAACCTTGGATTTTACCGCGGTATAAGTCACGACTGACAGAGTGGCGGCAAAACAAATCTTCATGACGTCTAGTGTCTAGCCCATTCTCTCTCAAAATAATAGTGTGGGTAAGTGATTATACATATTTTCCATTATGTCTTTGTCTAACCTAAAAAAGGATCAGTTAAAGCGCGTTTGCTACGAACTAAATATTCCATTCTCATCTTCCGTTAAAGTGGTTGAGCTTATAAATTTAATTAAGAATAATGACATTAATAAAGAAAAAAGTGAGATTGTGCAAAATATAATTTTAGAGATTTCGGAAGAAAAGCGTAAAAAATCAGAACAAGCTGAAAACGGAAGACATTCTACGGAACAAAAATTAGAAACTTAAAAACTTTCTCTTTTAAGAATCGAAAAAGAAATTGAGATTTTAAAACTTAAATCAGTATCTTGTGAGGAAAAATCACTTAATGATGTTAAATGGAGTTTTAATTTGGAGAATTTAACTAAGAGTTTAAAAAAATTGACTATTTCCTGTTCCGAAGAATGTTGAGTGTTTCAATCTCTTTTTTAATTCGCTTGAGAAAGCATTCAAAACAAAATGAGTTAGTGATAAATATAAAGCGGAAATTATATTAAATATTTTGGGAGATAGAATTGGCAATTTAATGGTTTATGTAAAAGAAGAAGAATTGGGTGATTATGAAAAAATCAAATCTATTGTGTTAAAAGAATTTCAACCAACACCTAGAGAGTGTTTAAAACTGCAGTAAAATTGCCAACGGAAAATTACGTACAATTCTCACCAAGAGTTAGTTCTGTTTTTGAATATTACATTCAACCTCGTAAAGTGAATAATTTTGCTAAATTGTGTGAGTTGATGATTTCCGATCAAATATTTAGCACTCTTCCTCAGGATTTAAAAAGTTATATAAGTATTAAACAAGAAGACTATTTTACACCACAGGAGCTAAGAAGAAACTACGATTCATTTTTGACTTCTTAAAACGGAAGCGAAACAGAGTGTAGTTCTTTGTCTTGCTCAGTAGTTAATAGTGATCAGAGGAGATTTGGAAAGGGAAATTTTGAGAATTGAAATAATAAAAATATTTCTAAAGAGTTTTTATCGAAAGATAATTTAAAATGTATTTTGTGCCAAAACAACCATTCAATATTTAAGTGTCAGGATTTCCAAAAATTGTCTGTCAACTATAGATAAGGATTTGAAAAGCTCAGAATTTATGTTTTAAATACCTTTCACAGGTTGTAATGTTAAAAAGTGTTCTGCGCGAAATTGCTTTTGAAAAAAAAAGCCACATAATATGTTTATTTCCTTTTCCCAGAGAATCTGATCAGTTTAGTGAAAGTTATAAAAACGAAACTTGTGCAATAACAAATAAAGGAGAGGATTCAATGTCTAATTTAAATCCGGGAAGTAATATTTTTTTTTATCTAACTTCTAGTGTAACCTATGAAAATGTGCAATCGTCATTTTCTGCTACTAGTTCGGTTCAAAATAGATTAATGAGTACTGTATTGTTAAGTACAGCTGTATTTTTTATTCGTTGCAAATGTGAAAATTTATAATACGTTAGAGGATTACTTGATGCAGGTAGTCAGTCAATCAGATATTATGACTAAAGAGTGTGCAAATAGATTAGGGTTAAAACAGAAAAAAATTAATGTGACAATATCGTGTTTAGATAATACCTTAATGACTGTTATCAAGTTTGTTAAGGCTGAAATTTCAACAAAAATTTGAATTTCTTGTTGTAGATAAAATTACCGAGTTAACCCCAGTTAAATATTTAAACGTTAAGGAACAAAATCCTTCAAATATAAATTTGGCTGATAAGTTTATGGTTCCCCAAAAAGTTGATTGTCTTTTAGGTGCAAAATGGTTTTATCATCTTTTAAGGCCAGAAAAAATATATTTGTCACATTCAGAGTTATTTTTTCAAAATAGTGTTTTTGGATTTTTTGGCTAATGGGAGTGTTTCGGATTCAAGTAACCAAAAAATTCATTGCGGTTTAATAATTGATGATGATTAATTCCTACCATTACCATGAGAAAATTTTGGGAATTAAAAACTGTTGAGTTAGAGACTCCTAAATCTCACGAAGCAAAAATTGCTGAGGAACATTTTGCTCAAACTCATCTTAGATAATCTAGTAGAAAATACGGGGTTACAATCCCACTTAAAGAAGGACCCAGTTGTTTAGGGGAATCTAGAAGTTTAGCAACTCAGACCCTTTTAATTAATTCCTTTATCACTCCTTCTATAGCCTCTTTCTAAGTCAACCATCTCACTCCAAGACCTACATCATCATTTATTCAGCTTTTCATCAGCTGTTTAATACCCTGTCGCCATTCCTAAATCTCCTCTCTTGAACTAGTTTGCTGTGCACAAAGCCGAACAAGAGCCATTTTTACTTTTCCCTTCCTTCTTCAGCTCTCACATCATTAAAAAAAGTTGAAATGATATTTTATTTATTACTATTTTAGTTATTGTGATTTTACAATAAGAACAATGAAAAAATTTTAAAAAAATAATCATATAAAATTATACTCTCCTCTTGCCGAAGATTAGACATAGTCTATCGAAGACACTGTGGGGCTAAAAAAATGATATACATATTTTTTATAATCTTATCTTACGATAAGATTCGTAAATTTTTTTTAAAATCTATTAAACATTACATCCCCTATTGTGAATAATTCATTCCTTTCCTATCCTCTTTTCTCTCCCTTTTCTTTCATGTTTTTCTTAAAATTCATTGGTGCATTAAGCACATTTAAAAATGCTTGTTTCAATTTTTTTTTAAAAAAAAAATCAAGGCTTCAATATGACACTGAGTAAAGTGTCCACCGGACTGGTACTCGTCTCTATCTGATTGTTGTTGTAGAAGTAGAGCATTAAAAAGATTAAATTCACTTTGGGTATAACTATCGCGTGATCAAAATTATTTAAAATTATATAAAGACTTTATTAATGAATACGAGAGATTAGGACATATGAGAGATGTGACACATGAAGCAGAACTAGAAGTATCATATTATAGGGCACATCACAGCGTTTACAGACCTGAGAAGACGACAACGAGGCTTCGCGTTGTTTTCAACGCCTCGAGGGAAACAACAAATGGAATTTCATTTAATAGCTTGCAAATTAATGAAGGAGTGGTCCAAGACGACCTAATCTCAATCATGATGCGATTCCACAAACATCCATATGCCTTTATTGTGGACATACAAAAAATGTACAGATTGATAAACATTCATCTAAGTCAGCGAAATCTACAACGTAGAGTTCAACTATTACTTTCAACTATTACTTACGGTACTGTGAGTGCCCCATTTTTAGCAACGCGATAGCTACTTCAAATTGCTGAAGATGAAGGACACAATATTCACCTTGCAACGTCTATTGTTAAAGAGGACTTTTACGTTGACGGTGCGCTATCTGGTGCTAAAACTTTACCTGAATGTATAGAGATGCAACAGCAGCTTACTTCAATGCTAAATCGAGCTGGCATGAAATTGCATAAATGGCGAGGTAATCACCCACAATTGTCCTCAATTTCTGATACTATCTATGAATTTTCAAATTCAGAAACAAAAAATATAGGTGTCACTTGGGACCCAACTGGTGATTGCTTTTGCTATAAGGTTTCCATTACATCGTATGGTTTTCATACTAACAGAACAGTTCTTTCCAGTTTTGCTAAGTTGTTTGACCCTTTGGAACATCTTGGACCAGTGATATCTTTGGCTGAGATATTTTTACAAAAATTGTGGCTATTGAATCTTCAATGGGATGAACAATTCCCTCCTGAATTTCATATGTGTGGAACAACTTTTCCAAAGAACTAGAGTTTATTAAAAGTAAGCCGATGTATTCTTCCCTTTCCCAGTATTGAAGTGTTAGAACTTCATGTTTTCTGCGACGTTTCAGAAGCTGACTTCAAAGCAGTTGCTTACTGCAAATTTCAAACACCTGCTGGAGATGTTGCCATCAAGATTATCGCCAGTAAATCAAGAGTGGCTCCTCTGAAGAATATCACAGTTCCTAGATTGGAGCTCTGTGCTGCTGTACTGCTTGCCAAGTTGATGCGACAAATCCAGACGGCTCTTCGATTGGAAGTTTCTAAAACCTATTACTGGAGTGACAGTATGATTGTATTGTCATGGATAAAGAAACAACCATCCCAGTTAAAAACTTTCGTGGCAAACAAACCGTGTAGCCACAATCCAAGATCTTTCATGTGATGAACAATGGAGTCATGTTTCATCAGTGGACAATCCGGCTGATATTATTCGTCGAGGTGTGAATCCTTCAAAATTGCTTGAGAGTCCCTTGTGGTGGGTAGGCCCTGCCTTTTTAAAAACAATGAATATCTTCAAAGAGAAATTCCTGATAATGTAATAAAGGACGATGTACAATATGAACTCAAAAAATTCATATATTAAATAATTCATTAACTATATTTAATAACTATATTTAATAATTCATTTTTAATGATATCCTCAAATGTAGTAATAAGCATTTTAAAATATTGCATATTTTTAGTTTTATTCTTAGGTTTGGGCATAATTGTAAACCTGGTAATGAGAAACGTTCTGGGTTTCTGACTGAGAGAGATTGACTGATTCTGCTGAGCAAATATTGGTAAAAGTTGTTCAAACAAGTGAATTTTCTAAGGAGTTTAATGCTCTAGAAGCTACAGGTGAAGTAAATGATGATAGCCAGGTAAAGAATTTATATCCTTTCATTGATTCTGCTGGTATTATTAGAGTTGGTGATAGATTAACATATAGTAATATGCCATTTGGCAGAAAGTATCCAATATTGCTTCCTAAGGCCCATAAATTGTCTAATTTAATTGTAAACTGTTTTCATGAAAATTTTTGCATGCAGCCCACAGCAATTGTTATACCAAGTTCGGCAGAAATTTTGGGTATTACAATTTAGATCATTGTGTAGAAAAATAGTGAAATCATGTGTTGTTGCTTTAAAGCTAATCCAAGATCTCATACTCAGTTAACAGGAAATTTTCCTGCAAACAGAGGGAGTAAAAATTACCCATTTAATGTTAGTGGGATAGACTTTTGAGGCCCATTTTTTTATAAAGTGTAAATAACAGCGTAAACATACTTTGAACAAAATTTATACATGCATTTTAATTTGTTTTGTTACGAAAGCAATACATCTTGAAATTATAAGTGATTTAACTAGTGATGCATTTATTGTTACGCTGAAGCAATTTTTTCACAGAAGAGATTTAGTGGCCAGAATTTATTCGGTTAATGGAAAAAAACTTTTTTGGACCAAATAAAGAGTGAAGGAGATTTATAAAGTTAATTAAAGATGAGCAATTTTCAAATTTTCCAATTATTGAAGGAGTGAGTTGGTACTTCATTCCTCCCCGTGCGCCACATTTCGGTGGGCTTTGGGAGACTGGAGTAAGATCTTTTAAATCTTACTTAAAAAGAGTTGTTTGAAATTTAAATTTATCTTATGAAGAATTCTTAACTGTTATTATTCAAATTGGAGGATTGCTCAATTCAAGACCTCTTGTTCCTTTGTCGGAAGACAAGAATGAAGGGGAAGTTCTTACTCCTGCTCATTTCCTTATTGGTAGGCAGCTTAATTCAATTGTTGAACCTGACTTAACTAATTTAAAGGAAAATAGACTTAAATTATGACAAAAAGTCGCAAGGTATACTCAGTTAATTTGAAAAAAAAAAATGGAGCCTTGACTACTTAAACAATATGCAGCAAATAACTAAGTGGAAATTTCAAAAGAAAGAGGTCAAAATGGGGAATATAGTTGTTCTTAAGGAAGATAATTTGCCTCCTAGCAAATGGGCACTAGGCAAAATAATCGATATCATATGTAGGAAAGATGATAGGGTTACAGTGGTAATAGTCAAGATTTCATTTGGCAAATTTAAACGCCCAATTACAAAAATTTGTTTGTTGCCTTGTAATGAGTAATATTAGAATTTTTTTGTGCTCCAATATTTTCATTTGTGTATTATTAATATGGTAACTTTCAGTTTATTGAACTGTGAAATTTTTTATTTTGTATATGTGCGTCGACAACAATTTGTCAAGGCGGGCAGTATGTTCCGACTAGCCAATCATTGTGAATAGCCCTCTGGCGGTGAAATGTAAAACGAGTCTGTGTTCGTTGTGCTGCGAGAGAGAACGGTCACACAAAGAGCGATTGGCGTTATGCGAGTATGTTGAGAAATAAAAATGTAAAATGAGACATGTGGAATTTATTTGTGAGTGAGAGATTCCAAAACCAAATAAAGATCCAAAATTCCCAATGAACTACAGATCTATCAGCCCTCTTAGCAACATCTCAAAAGTCTTTGAAAAGATTATTCGTAATCGCCCTTAAGACCATGTGGTACGAAACAACTTTATCCCACCTCTGTAACACGGATTTCAAGAAAAAAAAACATCTACTAACCTCCAGATTCTGAGTGTTACAAACACAATTACTTACGGCTTCAATGAAAACCTCACCCCAGTGGATATTTTCCTAGACGTTGAAAAAGCTTTCGATAGAGTTTGGCACTATGGTTTGATTTATAAAATGATTAAAAACTAAAACTCCCAGATTACCTCATCAACATCCTTCAAGAATTTCTAAGCAATATATCTTTTCAAGTTAAATCAAATAGAAAACTGTCAAGATTTGGTAAAATTATTGCATTATGTCCTCAAGGAGCAATTTTAAACCCCTTTGCTATAATTTATTCACATGTGACATTCCTTAAAGCCAGGATGTTCAAAGCTGTACCTTCGCAGATGATACGGTAATCATAGTTCAATCCATCCACCCTACAATAGCAACAAATTTGCATCAAAACTACCTCCAGAAATGGCTCACCAATTGGAGAATTAATATTAATTGGAGAGTTAATTTCAATTAATACAGATAAACCTCAAGCTATACTTTTTCGTGAAGGCAATTTCAAGAACAAACTAACCCAGCTTCAAATTTTCAACGAAAACACCAATTAGACTAAGCAAATAAAATATCTCGGAGTCACTCCTGACTCAAGGCTCTAACCTAAAATCTCCACATTCTGTCACTTAAAAAAACTCAAACTTTATTCTTTAAATTCAAAAGAATTCTCGGCCGTTTTTCAAATCTGGCAAAATAATGGAAATATTCTGGAGGAAAATGGCAAAAATAAACTTAAATATTCTTCAAGTTCAACAGAATAAATTCCTCCGTTTCATCTCAAAATCGCCTGTCTTCGTTCCCTACCTCGTCGTCCACAAGAAGATTAAAATTGAACATCTCTCACAGCTCATTTCGAAGTTCGCCTCCACTTTTCAAATGTCATCAGTTGCCATAGAAACCCCATAATCGCGAAGCTGCACTCATTACGTCACTACAAGGCGTAACACATACGTGCAAAGTGTTTTCAACATCCTTCCCATGTGATAGTAAAACGACTCAAACTTTCGTGTTTCTTTCTTTACCCTCTCTTTTTCATCCTCTCGTTTTGAGTAATTTTTTCGGCACTCCTTAGTGGCATTTTTTTTCTCTCTGTCATTCCTTTTTTTTTTTTTTTCAATTTATACAAAGTAAGAGTTGCTCCAGGCAACTGGGTCTCTAAAAATATACATTGCCAATTATTGGTCGTTTGTAGTACAACCTTGCTATCTCGAACAAACTTTTATAAATCAAGCAAGCAAGCAAAATATATCGACTTGCTAAACAAATATTAAAAAAAAAAAAATGAGAGTGATGTATTCAGTCTCATACACTTAAAATATTTGAGACCGAAACTAAGCACCGATGTGAAATTTTTTATTATTCATATGATGTAAGCACAATGGGTGCAAAGTTATCTTCGTTTCAGCGTGAAATAAGTTCTACACGTCATGACGATTCATCAGATTTCATAGACGAAATATCCGGATTAGATATTTCGATTATCGATGAGTCTTTAATTGACATTTTATCATTTGTGCCTGCTGATAATCTTATTAAAAATTGCCGTTTAGTTTGTAAAGACTGGAAAGATATTATTGATGGACACAGCATTTGGAAAATAAAATGTAAGCGAGAAAAGAAATGTATACCAGCGATCAGTTTTGAAACTTTGCCATCCGATTATTACAAAAAGATTTACTTATGGAATCCGTATGGTAGAAATCTGATTCAAAACCCTTATGGCGAAGGTAAGTTTAAACACGCAATAGCGACTTAATTATAAAATGAAATCTTTTCAACATGAAAATTTCCTATCCTTCAACTATTCGTATTCATTGAAAATTAGAAATAGAGTTCAAATATTACTTAATTGAAATGTAAATTGTTTAGAGTAACGATTGAAAGATTTAGTGATATTTATGCGCCCATAAAAGAAAAAAAAATAGTATAAAAACTTATAAGATTAAATTATATCTTCATTTTATTACTGGTTGTTTAATTATCAGTTTTTTGTTTTAAGACAGTTTCAAAATAATTCCTAGAGTCAAAATCATCTAAAATTGAGTTTCAATTTTTGTCATTCTTCATTTCAGAATGTAATAAAAACTCCAGAAAGGTTTTTTTTTTGAGAAAGTAGACCTTAAAGTAAAGTTATCTATCCTGGCCACACCTTAGTACTAAAAAATGCTTCATTGAATGAAAAAAATGAAGTATTACCAGTACTTGTTCAAAATTGGAATTAAACAAGGCAAAAAATTAATGTTCTATCTTTTTACCTTTTGGCCATATACCTTTTGGTATATGGCCAAAATATAACTGTGTTCATATCCTTCATGTCTTTCAAAGTAAAAGAAGTGTGCTGGTATATTCAGTTAAATTTCGGTATTAGCTTGATTAAAACAATGCATCATATTCAGATTTGGAAAATTATTGTTTAAATTTATATATGATTGCATTTGACTATGCTGATAGATTTATACAAAGTAGCGGGACAGAGGATGCCTCCCTTCCACATTACACCATTGATTGCGTGTATTTTAACCATATTTTTTTTTTTTTTTTTTTTTTATGGCCTCCCTTCCACACTACATCATAGTTAGCTGAAATCAATGTCTACAGGAAATGTGATTATCAGGCTACTATATATGAGATTTCTGATTTTCTAGGTTATGAAACAAAAGTATTGTGCCATTTTGAAAAGAAAGGGGAAAATGTTTAAAATCTTGCATATATGCTGTGGCCCTTGGATATATCCTTGAAAATTTATGTAAACGAATTACCATGAATGTGAAAAATAAAATTAATTTTAAAAGTAACAAATTTTTCACCTGAATTTACAATATTAGTAAAATTATTTGAATGTTCTTGTTTTGAGTTACTTTTGTTCTGAAATGTTCAGTGCACATTATGCAAGTCAAATTTTTTCATATTTGAATTCATGTAAAATTGTTTCTTGATAACTTCCATCATTACCGCAGTCAAGAGAAGAATTTATGTTAAAAATCTAATTTGTTGAGAACTAAATTTTTTTCTAAACTTACAAATTATGACATTTAAACTTTTCATTAGAAACTGCAACATATTTTAAATTATTTTTAAAGGTATTAATTATCTTTCAATTATTAATCAACCTTTAACTATGTCTTCTATTATTATGGCATAAATTAATAATCAATTATAATGAAAACAGCTAACGGTATTATTTCCTTATTAACCTGAGTGAAAGACCTTGGGCCACATGGTCCCATGTCCCATGAAGAGAAATTCATTTGGATGATGGAGTGAGGGAAGTGCCTGGGTTGTGCAGTATGAAACCGAATTAAATGGTGTATAGTTGTGGCCTCCACTAGCGTGATGTGATGAGAATCGGTAATGATGAAGAAATAACAAAGAAAAGATAACAACCAAAGTAATTGTAATTAAGGACTGCACATATCTGAAAACTAATCAGGATATAAATTTTGGGTTTCTTTCTCAATTTGAAGAAAAAACGAGCAAAATAAAAAAATTTCAACTTTTCCAAAACTTGATTCAAATTGTCACATAACAGAATGCTTTTTGTGGGTGAGTAAAGGGAGACATTTGTCGTGACAACATTACGTTATTATGAGATTTGAAAAAAACATTTAAGGTAATTTTAGTCTCCTGAAACAAATGCTTTGAAAATTTTCGGCAAAAGGCATCTTCTTTTTCTCTAATTGGAGTATTTTTTTAGAACTGATCCAGCTTTCATCAGCAGTCTGATGAATAAAGTTGTGTTTGTGTGATTTTACTACTTTTAAAAGAAAATATTTCCTTACTAATATTGCATGTGTTTTACATTTATAAATTGCTGCTATAATATTCTCGTGTTGTCTGGTGCTGGTATAAAATTATCATGTTTTTTCTGGTTTCACCAAACTTTACGACTGGTTTAATTGAATTTATAATTCTAATTATTGATGAATGGTAACAAAGAATTGTATTGTTTATTTATTGTTAAAGTATATATTATTTTTAACCATAGATTCTTAAACATTTGTCTCACAGTCTGCACAGAATATGTAAACATTTGTAACTTTTAAAGTGAAAGAGATAGAAAGATGAACTTCTAAATACCATCCTTCATTGTTCAATAATTAATATTGCATGTGTCACATTGGAAAGTACTCGTATACTAATGGAGTTACAGTGAGTAGGCCGTACGGCAGACAAATATTTTTGAAGAATGTTGCGATTGTAGAATGGTTGTGATTATTTTTTAAATCATAATTTTTTCATGAAGTATTCTGTTATTCAATGTAAATATGAATTATCATTTGTTTGTTGGACTATTTTTTTTGTTTTTGGTGTAACTGTTTATTTTATCATTTTAAAAGCATAAAAGGACATAAACAATGTTTATGAATAATGTATTTTCATTTTTAAAAAGTATTTATCGTTTTATCTTGAGGATATGTAAATTTAATACATATTTCTTAAAGATACATAATGTTTTAAATTTGAAATAAAAAGTGATATTTGTGTTTAAATGTTCCTTATATAAATCTTATGGTCATTCATACGTCAGTTAAAATAGTTAGGTTTACGTGAGCTCTTGAAACTGCACAAAATTGTCAATGTTAATTCTAGACAATTTTGTACATTAGCCTGCCCAATCTTTCTTTGAATCTATAGTATTTAAATATATATTTGGCATACAGTACTCCTTTCTGATAACTATGCATAAAGTATTTATGGAATATACTGTGGTGACTCTTTTCTACAATAACGTTAGAAGTTAAAATGCCTTACTTAACTAGCCAGATGAGATGTCTTTTCAACCTGGTTGATAAGAGCACATCGAAAAGTGACCGGTCAACTTTCCTTCGGACCACTGGACCAGGGTTCAAAACACAGTTTCTGTTTCAAGGTCACCAAATAACTCTCTCTTCCTCCCCCCTCCATGGACATGGGATAGAAAAACATTTCCCGATGCTTCGGAGAAAACTTGCTTTGCTGAAGTGGTTACTCAGGACTTGAACACTAGAGGGCAGCACAGTCTATAACTACTGATTGCATATACCCCTGATGCAAAACACTTGCCTCTGTACATCTAACTAAGACAAAAGTATACAAATCATGACTAATGATATTCGGGCTCTGGAGCACGTGTCGACGAGACCCGTTACTCAACAAGATACAGCCATTGATTCAAAAATGGAAAATGTTCCAAGCAAATTCAACAGGGAGGGTTTGTATATCAATTGCAGTAATGGCTGAAAAAATCAAAAAGCAACCTTCAGTATAAAAATAAATACCAATGTTTTTCTTCATATCATCACAATAATACTGGAGGGAAAGTATGTGGCAACTCTCTTCTACAACAATATTAGAAGTTAAAACACCAAACTTAACAGGCCAGTTGAAATGTCTTTTCAGACTGGTTGGTGAGAACACAGCAAAAAGTAACCAGTCAACTTTCCTTCGGACCCGCTAGTCCAGTGTTCGAAACACCGCTGCTGCATCAAGGTCACCAAACAACTCTCTCCATGAACATGGTGTAGAAAAACATTCTCCAATAAATCATCCAGTGCGGAAGTACAAATATATAAGTGTAAATTAAATATTTTTAGCACATTTTGAAGATAAAAATTCTTATTGTTCGAGGTTTTCTTTGCCTAATATTAAAAATCTGGAATAAACCTCAGAATATTTTTCGGATCAAGATGATATTGCACTATTTATATTTATTCTCACATATATGGCTGTAATACATATATCTCTGTGTTAAACTCTATCCCTAAAGTATAGAAACATTTTAAAATTCTGTAATTTTTCATCTAGAAATGTTAATTTAAAAATCCATTTGGCATTGCTTTGTACAAAGTAAAGTGTAGAATATTTTATGAAAAAAGGAAAAAACTGATTGAAAAGAAATGCTTTGTGTAATAAAATGTTTAGTTCAATTGTATGCTTATGAAGTTGGATTAAAATATTAATACAAAGACATTTTTCTCTGTTTAGAGAAGTATTTTTGGAATTCAAGCCCTATTCTCAGACATTTGATAAAACATGTCTTACATGAACATTGTGTTTTTTCAAAATTATCTTTTTAACACTGTTGAATAAAATGTTTTTTATAGGATAAAACTCTCCAGCACTTTTTTGTTTTGTCTGTTTTAAGACTCAAAATAAATCCAGAAAATTTCATTGATGATTTTACAAAAATTATAACTATTCTTCTTCAAAATCTTTAAAAATTTCTGAATGAATATCTGTATAATTTAATTTAGTACTCGTATACATACATTTTTTTTTAATGATAATTTATCTCATTAATGATGTTAAACTTGCATAATTTGTATATTAAATCAGATGCAAACTGAAATGAATGACTAACTCTCATAGAATCTTGAAACATTTTATTTATTTCTGTAGCTCTTACTTGGAGCATAAATAAAAGATTGTGAAGGTAAAATATAAACAAACAACTTCAAATGCATATTGTATTGTAATTACTCAGTTTTATGTGGAATTTTATGAATTATGATAGGAAAAAATACATACTCATATGCTTGCACTGCAAAGAATTATAAACTTGTGAAAAAATTTTTGATTAGTAATCAGGTAACTTGGTTTAAATTATTTTTATTGATTGATGGATTTGAAATGAATAAGTATGATGCACTTCCTGTTGAAAGATAACAGTTAAAAAGGCAATCTATATTCTAGGAAAATTTGGGAAATTTTTAAAATCTCAGATTTTTGTAATTTTTAAATATATTTTATGAATCGCTGAGTTTAACTTCAGTAGTACAGACCAAATATGTTTAAAAATCTTTTTTTACTTTTTGTCATTTTTGGTTATGTCAAATCCAATCAGTAATTAAGTGACTGATATTCTTTATCTGATGAGCCCTATATGTTTCTTTCAAGAATAATAAAACAATGTTTATGTCCCCCCCCCTCTTTAAATTTTGTATTTTTACTACATGGAATAATTCGTTTTCATTATTGTTTTCTTTAAAAAGGGAAATTAATGTTTATTGTATTTGTCGATATGAATATTTTTGTAACATAACACTTTCTGCAGAAGGCCTGGAGAAATGGACAATTACACGCAATGGTGGAGATGGATTTCTTGTTGAAAATCCTCCAGCTGGGGCAGATCCTGTTCCTCCTGAAGTTGGTAATATATTTATATATTTCATGCTGTTGCATAAGTGTAAAAACTGTACATACTGAATTTCTTTTATTTCACTATAATTTATTTTTTCAGAAATAAAATTGTTTGATATTTTTATTTACCAGGTTATATAGCCTACATGTAAAAAAATGATCTTAAATAATAGTAAATGATATAGTTTAATAGAAATTAAAAAATAATTCTACACTATTATTTTGTTCAGTATTTAACATATTGTAATTATTATTTTTTGTGAAAGGAACATTGCATGTTTAAAATTATTTAAGTTTGACCTCCACCACAGAAATTTTGTGTGGTATTAACATTTTAACTAATGTTTTTATGCCAACATTTCTGAAACTAACATTTTAAATAATACTCATGATTTTTAAATTGGGATAGGAATGTATTTCCATAATCTTCAAAATTAAATTAATATTAGGATTGGGAATTGATATCTAACAAATCAGTACTAACAGGATAAATTTAATATGAATTGTTTGTATATAGATTCAAAATTCAAGTAAATTCATATCAGAATTACCAACAAAGTGTTTTAATAAGCTCAAAATAATTCTTTATTTCATTCTGAATCTGCAACTTGCTTAAGTGTAAATAAAAATATTGCTTACTGTTAGTTATTTTGAAAAATAATAAAAGATTTTGTGCGAGTTAGCCAAAGCGAGTTAAAATACATTGATGACACCAACTAGTTGGTTGCAAAATTTTTAAATTTGATTTTGTTATTAAAAAATAATTGTGTGGGAGTGGAATTTATTTAATGATTTATTTTCCTTAACACAATAATTGAACTTTAAAGGGAAAAAAAAACAATCCACAATACATTTTTTGGGAGAGAGTGAATTTGAAGAGTATTGTATTTTAAATTATATGATATGGTTTTTAAAGTATTTTTGTAAAACTGTCGATGTAATTAACAATTTGTTTAGCCTGTGTGACAAAGATGGAAAAGGAATGTTAGATCCTAAATATCCCATTCTGAAATATTGGACTCCTTTGTTTTTCTCTGTCTTTTATTAATAGATCTTAATTCTCACAGAAGAGCAGTTCTGAAGTACTGGCACTCCACAAACTATAAATATTCTAAAACTGTGCTTCAATATATACAATTGCTTTATTATAATAGTATATTACACAAATATTTAAAATTATAATGTCCGATGAGGAACTCGTAAGCAGCTACTTGCTTTCATTTCTTTCTCTCTGGAATGTGTCATCGTAAACAACAAAACATGTCCTTTTCATTACTGTGCTTACAAAATGCCCTTTACCTGTAGGTTGTAACCCTTGTCCCTTCCTGACTTAATTGTTTCATATATAGTTTTACACAAAAATAATCTGTGAAAGATATATTTTTACAGTTCTAAATAGTAGTACAATTAACATTTCTATCAATTCTTATATTTAAAAAATATGCTGCTAGATCCAAAGTTCATATATTGTCTCTTTTTTAAAGTCTCAGTTTTAAAATGGGGGGGGGGATAGTATATTAGATCTTCCAATTTTTTCATGGCCATTTATTCATCTTTGCTGTCCCTCATTGACACACATTGGGAGCTCTTGTCTGGTTGAACAGGGGAGCACTTCTGACTGTCCTTTGTTAACATACATGGGGAAGTCTGGTCTCTGGGAGAACTTCATGTCTCTGTGGTGTGTTGAATTCACAAATAGAAAGTTCTCAATTATCATTAGATGGTATTTCTGAAGTAATGGCACTCCATGAGCAATAAACACAATAAAATTGTTCTTCAATATATATAATAGCATATTGTGCAAATGTTAGGGCTATTTATTCCATGGGGAACTTACAAATTGCTGGATGCTTTTGTTTCCTTCTCTTTGGGATATGCTGCCTTAAGCAACAAAACATCATTCACTTTACTTTGCTCACAAAGTGCCCTTGACAGGATGTTTCTAAAAGGGAGGGGGACTTCAAGTCATTATCAAAATGGTAAGGTTTAGAAATTGGTTTCTTGAATGAATACTTCAGTTTTGTTCGAAATATTGCTCTCACAGATATGAGTATCTTGTATAGCCAAATAGCATTACCAGTTCACCAGGCAAATAAAAAGAAATTCCTCTGAATTGTTAAAAAATCTGTTGCAATGGCATTAGATTTACTCATCCTTAGATTTTATATATCATAACCAAGGAGTATATCTTTAAAAAATAATGAAAAATAGTAAAGTAACTAATCTGTTGAATGAATGAAGCACTCAAATTGACCTGATTTGTTTACATTTACTGGCTCTCATTCCTTTTAAATTTGTCTTTTATACTTGAAAATGATACATGAAGGCATCCAGAAATTCAGATTTGTGTGTCAGATTTGTTAAATAAAAAAGTTAATACTCATTTTGATAGATTCAGTTTACAATTAAGTTATTGTCATGAAAAAAAAAATCAGTCACAAATGTATCATAGATGTTCTTCTCACCCAAAGTAGTGAAGATGTTATATTTCATATCTTTTTGTATTTTGTTTTATGTTTCTTCTTTTAATTCTACCTCTTTTAAAGGTATAACGCAAAATTTTGTTTTCTTTAAATTTTTTTTATATGACTCTACCAATCATTCCACTTCTTATATTTGAAGTAATTGTAATATTTGTTCTCACATTAAGATTATTAATTTATTTTAGCAGGTGAATATTATTTACTGAAAGTGATTTTAATTTTCTATTATTGAAATCTTGACATCTGTACAAAAAAATATTAATGCAAAAATTCCTGTGAAATAATAAAATATATTTATTATTATTGTCTTGATCTATTTATCTTTTTAACAATTCTAATACAGTCAAAAAGGAAAAAAAAATGTTCTAAAAACTATATATCTAGGCTGAGAGATTAACTACAAATAAAATGACATTCAGCAAATAACTGTGAATAATTACAATCGCCTTTGATTTGATAAATATTTAATATAAAGAAATTAAATATTGTATAAAATAGTATGAATGTGAATGAACCTACAAAATAGGATTGCTTGATTAATCTGTTAAACACTGTTGTGTCGAAGAAACTGTCAGTGGTAAATAACATTCTAAATTTTGTTTTTAGGATCACAGTGTTGTTTTGCTACAGCTTGTATGCCCTGCGTAAAGTTTCAAGTAGTTAATTTGCTTGCTATGGGTGTATCTGAAGAGATATTGCAGTTGAAAACAACCAAAATACAAGTTGGAGAATGGTAAATATTTTCTTCCCAAATAAATTATGCTAATTACTTGAATATAAAATAATCAAACTTACCTCTCTCCCTTTGAGTAGATTTAATTTCAAATCTATTTATATATGGAATTAAAATAGTGATTATACTAAGTGTTTAATTACTTAGGTTTTGGACTACATGGAAATTTAATATAGTTTAATTTACAAGTAAGGCATGCCAATTTATTGATACAAATGATTAATGAAAAATGTTTTAATAAATATATTTTATTTTAAAAGTTACTTAATTTTGATTTATTGATTAATAAACTATCTGTATTGAATAATTTCCTTTTAAAAATATTTTGATCATAGTGATCAGAAAACCTCCATGAAGTATTAGAAAATATGACTTGCAAGTGAGTTTTTTTTAATTGATAGTTTTAAAATTTTATATTGGTAATTGTATCAATTAAATGAAGGTTCATCTTCTTGAAATTAATCTCAGAAAATTGTTTATGTTCTTAAATTATCTCAAGTATTCTGTATAAGAGTCATTCAAAATTATGTAGATTTTTCACTTATATATCTTATAAGTTCCTTAATGAGCAAGTGCATTTTCATTTGACTTACATTTCCTGTTTTTCATTTTCTCCCCATTTGGGAAGTACTGAATATATTTTTTGGAGACTGCAGAAATATGATACAGAAAAATATCCTCCAATAAAGATTACATTTAACAAAAAAAGCAGTATAAAAAGTTAGTCAAAATTTATTTATTTATTTATTTTTTTTTTGGAAAAAATCCTTTACTCTTCCATTCACTTATTAGCTGATAAAGCTAAAATATAGCTCAAAAAGAGACTATGATTAGATTTCCAAATTTTCAAGGCAATAATTATTTTCTGTTCTGTTATTAAAAGTATAAAACCTTACTCATTTTCTTATAAAATATTTATTAACAGTGAAATAGACTTTGATTCATGATGTGTTTATAAGCTCCTTTCCAATAGGTTTTGTGCTCGGTTTGATTGTGCTTCAGAGTATAAATTGTATATTGCATTACTGGATGAAAAATACCGTCAGGTAGATGAAGATTCCACTATAGAAAATCATCAGATAGATCATTTTGAACATTTTTTCACAGAGATGCAATGGGCAGGAAGCATGTGGCATTCAGTAAGTTTTATTAAATCTTGTTACTGATTGAACTTCAATTATTGTAATTAATTAGGATTGGATATATATGAAAAAATCAAAGGTTAACTTATTTTTATTGCATTTCAATTGCTTTAATCCTTTTGAGATGGCATGCCTTTGTTTACGATGCTCCCTCAGGAAGCAGTTGTCTCGCACAACAATGGTTTTTTGTTGCTAAACCTAACTTTAGAAAAAAAAATCACTAAAAAGAAGTTTTAGTCCTAATATTGTAATTTTTGGTGCCATTCTATATTGCTTCTTAAGCTGTTATATATGTTAAAATTAGCATTTAATAATCTTTTTTCCTTTACTTTACAGAAAAATATATATAAAAAATTACTCTTCTTGAGAAATAATTTTTGGAAGCACTATTAAAATTATAATAAGGATTATTTACAAGATGTAACAAAGTTTAAATTTGAAGACCTAGTGTGGTAAATCTCGAAACACAGAGAAACATTAAATCATGTATTGTGCCTCTTTAACAAAATGCCTGTATTAGAATCACTGAAGAGAGATATATTGCTTTCACACCTTTTAGAAAATTAATCACACTCCCATCACTAATCGACTCATTGTCCATGTGAGTACATTCTTCCTCTGTTGAACAAAACTTTCTCACCATAATAAACTGGAGTTGAGGCTTTTTAATGCCAAAGGGGAAGTATGAGAAATATATATCCAAAAATATTGCAGAGTAACAGAACTGACCTTGAAACTCTAAAAAGAAATAATACATATGTAGCAGCAAAAACCAATAAAAAACATTCTGAGATAAACCAGAAATGTAAATGTTTTTACCATGTGGAAATTTAAAGAGCTAAGTTCAGTTTGTTTACATTATGCTTTCCTTCCTCCCCCACAACAGTTGATGCGAAAAATACCAAACTGAGTTGAAATGTAAGCAAATTTTAGGTCAGGACCGTAAAACTATCTTCAGTATCTTCAGTAAATGTAGTTGACACAAGGCACCATCTGGAGGTCTTTAAAAAATGTTTTACCTTAAAATGCATAAATGCCTCATCCTGCCCCTTTCTTCATTCTCCTTTGATGCATGGGTGAGATACCCAGCTTCGAGAGACAATCACAAGTGATGCATATAGGGGATCCTCATCCTGAAGGAGTTGATTGAATTGTATATTTTCATTGTGAATATATGTTTAACTTAAAGAAAAATTACATGATTATTTTTTGATTATAACTATATGTACATAGTGCATAATATTTTAGTCTAAAGTATATTTTTCTGTGTGGTTTATTTATAAAATTTATCTTGTGCCTTGTTATCACATAATATTCAAAACATTTTTTTAAATTGATATTTTCATGGTAATAAATTTTGATATTGAAATCTATTGCATCTCTCTTTTTTTTTTTTTTTTTTTAACAATGGCTGAGAAGTAACCAAGTGTTCATGGCACGAACTCATGGCCAACATTCTTTCCGTCGATTCATTGGTTTGAGCCCAGATACTACTAAAGACTTGCCATATAGCAGGGCTGATGCATGTTAAATCTATCGAGGTTCCTAGTCCTGCTATTAATGGAGTGTGGAAGTCTGGAGAAGGGGGTGAATCAGGTGTTGTCCTTGTCACTTTACTGAGGTTGAAAATTATGAGATCCTTTGCCACTAGCCTTTGTATTGCTTCCAAGTGTGATGTTAATAAACAATCAGTCAATCCTTTCTATACTTTTACAGAATTTTTCTTTTCAAGCAGAATAAAATGTTTCCTTTTTTTCATCTGTAATTTGCAATTTAATATTTCTCTCTGTTTTTTTCCCCCATTCTGCAGATATACTGCTTTGCTATTTTTAGAAATTTCTATTCAAGTACAGATATAACCAAGTGAACAGATATAACCAAGATTACAGAAGTTTGACCCCATATGGCACACCCATATGGAGCCAAACTTCTGTAAATTATCTTTAAATTATGAAATTTGTATCAAATTTTAATTTAATTTTAAGTATATGTAATTTTTAACAAAAATTATTAAAGCATAAAAACTGATGTGATACTCGTCTATGGAAGGTCTATTGAAAATTTCGATTTCTTTATGTTATGAGAAAGTCAAACAAGAAGTGTATTTATGCTACTCTGTTATGTAAAATCTGCTAGCTTTCTGATGATTTTTAATAATTAAAAAAAAAATAGAAATTTAAATTCAAAACAGAAATTATATTTTTAAAACAGTCTTTATTGAATTAACTGAGTTCTGGATTTTTTCAACCATAATGATATTAATATTTTTTTAAATATCTTTTTTATATTTAGTGATTCATGAATTATTCTTTATGTTGTTAAAACGTATAATTGTGTGTGAAACATTATCAGTTTCCATAAATTATATAAAAATTATGAATTTTTTTTTTTTTTTTTTTGAAAAATCATTGTTTTTAAGTAAAATAAGATATTCCCCCTCATAAAAATTTGATTTTAAGTGATATTTTTAAGGCTTTATGATGAGTGTTTTCATCTATATTTTTTACCAATTTATTCCGAAGGGTAAAAGAAAAATTAGTGAATTGTGAGAGTAATAAGTATAGATAAACCAAAGGTATATACAAATGTTAAACTTTTTAACTTTACTATTTTAACATCTTGCTGGCTAGAACTATATATTAAAGTAAAACATATTACCTGTGGAGAGCAGTCTTAATGCTATTATACACTGTTTGCCTCACAACAACTTATTTTCCCTCCCCCTTTCTGGTTCTTCAAAATTTCCTCTTTTATCTTTTGATATTATTTGTTGGGTGAAAAAATTATTATAATTAAAGTTCTAATATATGTAATGTAGTTTCTGATATTATTGCTCTTTAACTATTTAAGGAAAAGATTAAGGAAAACTTAATTCTACACACCACACAGAAATGCTAAAATGTTAAAGCATTTGAATATTAGTTGAATTATGTATAATGAGAGAGAAAGAATTCTGTTAAACCTTCTTATAACGAAAAAGAATAATGCATTCTTAGTTTTAAAAGTTCTTTACAATATTTTTAATTCCAATTTCTGCTCAACATAGTTTTTTAAGGAATCTCTTGAATCTTTTAAATATTTTTTTTTTAAAAAATAAAACTGCTTATATTTTTTATTGACTTTATTGAAGATTTTGCTGACATTAAAGGTTGTATATTTTAAATAATCTTAAGTTTTTTTGTACATTAGATGATGAAGTAAAATAGGACAAAGCAGTATTTTAAAAAGTTATTTTTTAGACTTTTTATATATTGTAATATGTATTTTGATTGCAGACAACTCATACTTTTGAAAATGTTGCCAAAGCCCGCTATGTTTTTTTCTGTCACAGTGGGAAGGATTGCCAGTTTTGGGCTGGAAATTATGGAGCAAAAATGACTGGTGCCTTTGTAAAAATTATTATCTAATGTTGAATATCCTTAAAAAATTCCTTGTTAAGAGAGAGCTTAATTTTTTATTTATATTTTGTTCATAATATCATTACATTCAAAAATAGCTCTTTGTATAGTTTGCAAAATTTCTAATAATATTAATCACTTTCATTAGATGTTCAGATAGCTTATATTTTTTGTAATTTTTGTCAAGCCTAACCCATTAAATACTTGTTAGTTTTGTATTTAGTGTAGTGTAATGTAAGATTTTATGTATATACTTTTGAAAAAAATTTACTGAAGCATTTCATACAAATTATTTTAAATATTCAGTATTTTAAGAATATGTTTTTGAAACCCTACCTATTTTTATACTAAATTAGTATTACATTTCCACGAAATAAAATATAGGGGAGAAATGTATTCTGTACTTTATAAAAAATAATTTGTTACTTTTACTATGATAACAATATAATAAATATTTAGTGTAAAACTGTTATTTAATTTTTGCATTTATATGATTATTGCATTTTTGCAAAAATGCAATTAATTGCAACATTGTAATTAACTGCATTTTTAAAAAATATTGTATTGATTTGTTAAATGTGGCTTGTATTAAATTATATGATAATACAGTTATGTCTTAAAGTTTAATCCCATGATTATTTTTATACTTGTATTATAAAATCAAATTTTAGTTTATTGACTGATCAGAATATGCAAATTATGTTACTTGTCACAAATTAAGGGTAATTTTTTTAGATTAGTTGCATTAATTTTTATACATTTAACAAGTTTGCAACATTTAAAAACAGTTAATTGAAGGAATATTTTACTGAGCATTTTAAATCATAAGAATCCTAATGCATCAAATGAATGATTCTTTGTTGAGTTGTTCAAAAAATATTTGAAAACAGAGAGGAACAGATAAAACAATGTATTTTGATAAAGGAATTAATTTTTGTATTATTGAAACATTTGCCATTTACAATATTCTGCTCTCATCCATTCAAGTTTTTTTTTTTTTTCCCATGCTGCTCATAAAAAAAATATGTCTAAAATTTAAATTAGATTTTTTTTTAATTGTAATAAATAAATAAATACATACATGCTCAAAAATTATTAAAAGAATGTAACA
This sequence comes from Nephila pilipes, assembly GCA_019974015.1. Taxonomy (NCBI): domain Eukaryota; kingdom Metazoa; phylum Arthropoda; class Arachnida; order Araneae; family Nephilidae; genus Nephila; species Nephila pilipes. The sequence goes on along the minus strand of BMAW01041573.1, from coordinate 838,431 downwards.
AATTTTATTATATGTAAGAATATATGCTTTGAATAATTGTGTTTTATTAAACTCAATTTTAAAGAAGGTTATATTTGAATGATTTAGTTTTTCCTGAATTATTGTATGTTACTAATTATAGACTAAATTTTCAAAAGTGCATTTATTGTTAATGAAAATATTGCTTACACAATTAGATAATGTATATAAATATGTATATTCTATTTTATATATATATTGTATTGTTATAAAAATGTAGTGCAATATAATGTAAATTAAAATAATTGGTATGAAATGACTGTTACTATTTTATAACTAAATAAAATTGTTGCATTTAATCATATATGTTTATTTTACTTATTGAATGTTTGTATTTTTACATATGATGATATAATGCTGTTAAAATTGTGTTTGACAGTATTGCATGTTCTCTTTTAAGAATTGTGATTTAAATTCCAGTAATTCATAGATGCATCTAGTTGTATATGCAAGTATGTCAAATTTATAAAAATTTCTTTTTATTTGAAAGCACTAGATTTCTCTCCCCCTTTATCATTGTGTATTTTTCATAAATTGAAGTTATAATTAGTTATGTAAAGGTGGTCCTTAGCTTTGGTGTCACTTTGTCCTGGAATTTCAGGTGCAACTCCAGAGAAAAATCTAAGGATTTAAAAATTAAATTTTTTTAAATATATTAAATTAGAAATTCATTTGATGGCTTAAAAAAGGGACTAAGACTGAGCAGTATTAAAATGACAGCAGTAAAAATTATCTATTAACTCAAAATTATTCATTGGAATTTATAATTAAAGAACATTTGATGAATTAGGAGATTGATGAATCTTAATCGAGAACAAAGTTGAAGTTCTCAATTAAGATTTACGGATTGTTGATAATAAATTAATTAGCAATATTTATGATGAAAGGGAACATTTTAAATTCCATGTAATTAAATTTTTTTACTGGAATACTCATTTACACACACACATATATATATATATATATATTGGAATATTATATTAAATTTTTTGTTAAATAAACAATTCAACCAATACTTAAAATAGCCAAATTCAACAATATTAAGAAATTCTTCTGTAGTTTGAAACATGATTGCATTTTGTTCGTGATTAAAGTATCTTTCCATTGATTTATAATTTTATGGCATTACTCCGAAACAAAAGGTGTTATGAGTCATCAAACTACAAAATTCCTTTTTTTAAAAAAAAGTTTAAATAACTTGGACCACTAGCTTATGTATATGTCCCGAAACAATTTGGATTGATATAAATTTTTCCACTTGAGAACTGCATTTAGGCAAAATAATATAAATTAGTTCAGTTTTTGAATAAATATTAACTAACATTTGTTTTTATTAAACATGAAAATGTTTACCTTGCAATTAAAATGAAATGAAACGAATGTATGAGAATGTAGCATAATTACTAAATAAAAACTTTTCCCTTCATTACTTTCAAATTTATTGATAACTCACTTAAAAATTATGTTTTTATCTTCACCATTTTCTCTAGATAAAATAGCGAGATTCGAAAATTTTCATTGTACCATGGAAAATCTTAAATATACTTTTTTTTTAAAATCAATTTCCACTTTTAAGAAGTTTCTCTCACAAAAAGCTATAGATACACATGTATTCAAAAATAATTTTACCTAGTCACAATTTTTATCAAGTAACAGTTGGGGAAGGGATCCTATAAAAATTTAATTTTTTAGCATCTGATATTGTTCAATCTGTTAATTTTTCAAAATTCCTTTCTGCTGCTTTTAAATATAGGAGAATTGCTTTGGGAATTTCTGGGATAATTCATCATAAAAATATGTTCATTTTGGAATCTTGATGTATATATATGCTTATATGTATCAAATAAAAGACTATACTTTGATAGACTCAACAATACATTTTAATTTCTTGAAAACTTTGGATCCTATGTTGAGCCCACAGCATAATATATCCATGATTTTGAACATTGTTGCATTCTACCATCTTGTAAGTCAAGCCAACATCATTTGGCATCTTTATTTTTCCCCTCTTCTAATAATTGGCATGCAATAATTATTCAGTCGGTTACAATTTTAAAATACATATTGTATACAAAATAATAAAATCATATTGCATTACCAATTCCATTAAAAAAATCATAGCAATTTATTGGAAAAAGATAATTTTTAAAAATCAGAACGCTCAGAACTACAGCTATGGCTTTATTTATAAACATAAACGCAATTTTGGGCAAAGATACAGTATACACCCAGGCGCTAATATTTTTATCCCGCCAACTTAATATGTGTGGCATTTAGGCTAACATGGCAATCGGCATGCAAAAAATTTGACGTGAAAAGCCTCAATATCAAATACGCCAGGCCGCGGTAGCCTAGTGGTCATGGCTTCGGATTCGTGACCCGCGGTTTTTGTTCAGTCACGGATTCGATCCTTGGCCGCTTAAGATAGCCAGGGCAGATGCACGTTAAATCTGTCGAGACCCAAAGTCCTCCTGTTGGCGTGGTGTGCAAGTTAGGAGAGAGGGTGCCAGCTCAGGTGTCGTCCTCGTCACTTTACCGAGGTTCAAAATAACGAGGTCCGTCGCCATTAGCCCTCATGTTGCTTCTAGTGCGACGTTAACATAAACTAATCAAATACGCCAATCTGGGCGTATACTCCATAAAGTTAAATTTCTGTTGCAATAAACGAATTTTACTTTCATAACAGAGTTCATCATTTATTTTTAAGGCATTTTATAACCAGATGGGAGGCCGCAGTAGCCTAATGATCATGGTCACGGACTCGTGACCGGCGTTGTTTTCGTGGGTTCGTACCCTGATGCCTCCAAAGACCTGTTGTGAAACGGAGCTGATGCACGTTAAATTTGTCGAGGTCCCAAGTCCTCCTACTGGTGTGATGTGGAAGTTCGGAAAGGGAGGTACCCACTCGGATGTCCTCGCCGTGTAGCCGAGGCTGATGCACATTAAATCTGTCGGGGCCCTAAGTTCTCCCTTTGGCGTGGTGTGGAAGTTAGGAGAGGGAAGTGCCAGTTCAGGTGACGTCCTCGTCACTTGACCGATGCTCAAACATTATGTCAATAGCCCACGTGTTGCTTCGCTTCGTCGTTATAGTCAATGGAACCAGATGCAGTATACGCCAAGATTGGCGCCATTTTGTCTTTTTGGTGATGAGCTTTTTATATCTAATTTTGTATATGCCAATCGCAATGTTAAGTCTTAATGCCACAAATGTTAAATTGGCGAAAAATTTCCAAACTTGGCTTTGAATATGTAATGCATTTAGGCCGAATTTTAAATTTCTCAGCAAAAAACTGTTTAAAAAATGAAGTTCAACATTTGATTTTAATTGGATTTCATGAGTTTTGAAAAAAAAAAGGAAGGCATGCTGTATACACCCAGAGTAGAGAATTAGGGACTTTTTTTTCAACTGTATAATATTTGCGGCATTTAAGGTTGAGGTATTTATCACGAAATTTGGCATGAAAAGTCCCATTGCTAAAAAAAAACTAAAACCTAAAAGCTCACTAGTTTGTACAACATCCTCTCCAAAAAAAGTTTGTGGGCATAAAGGACGGTGTTGTTTTATATCAATTCTTAAAAACACATTTCTTATAGTTGTACATCTTTTTTTGGGGAAAAAATTCTCGATTAATTTCTAACAGGATTTAAAAATAATTGTTTTAAAAAACTTATAATTCCCTAGGTTTTTACACAAAGAAAAATGATTTAGTTATGATAAAAGAAATAGAATTAAAAATATGTCAACAGACAAATCATTCAGCTTTGAAATAAGCAGCAAAGAAAAGTATGAAATGACAATAAAAATTGTATATTCTTAGATATTATAAATTATGTGTGTCTGAATGTTAAAGGCTCAATACACTTTTTTCTGCCTGGTGGATTCTATTTTGGCCTACACCTTGGCGATAGAAACGGGTGCCGCACTCTTGGGGAGACACTAGCGATCCTTCTCTATTTGCGACCCTTCTTGTAAACCAAGTTTTCTTTTTTTTCCATTTTTTCAAATGTCAAGACCACAGTTACATCTTGTTTTGCGCAGCACAGCTACTTCTGGCTCTTACACCATTTAACACTATCATCACTCACACATACACACTTAGCGACAAAAACCAAAATGGTGCCAAACCGCGCGATAGATACGCCAAAATTGCAACCCTTGTAGTACTCCCGGGATACCCTAGCGATCTTTCTCTATTTTCGACCCTCCTTCTTGTCAACCACTTTTACCTTTTTTCACCTTCACGTCTAGACCACAGTTTAATCTTGTTTCGCGCAGCATAGCCATATCTGGCTCTTGCGCCAATACATTTACTCACTCGCAAGCTTTGTAGTGCATAAGAACCTATTTTGATGTAAGACTACAATTATGGCTGTTTTGTTTTTCTTTGCTACGGCGTGGGCTAAAATAGGATTTTACCAACATGCCTTTGTTAAGTGAAAGATTTATTGATGTTTAAAATATCACTTTAAACCAGGCATTGCTAACCAGCGGCCAAACCAAAAATATTGGAAAAATACAGTCTTGCAATTTTTAATGCCTCTAATAACATTTCAAATGCAATTTATACAAACTATTAGTCAACAAGTGATGAATTTTTGAAATTTTTTTTCCAACATTCACTCTTTGGCCTCGAAAGATTCATAAAATCATTTTCAGTGCTATTTATTTCTCTTTATGTGAGCAGATTGCACGTTGGTATGCATTTGTTCAAAATTACAGCCCATGCAAGTTATTTCTCCAAATAATAAATACCGTGCTCTCTTTTTCACTAATTCATAATACGGCTAGAGGTGTGGTCATAACACTCTGGGATCAATTTCAATCCGAAAATTCGGTATTAAGATCTTGCAATCTACGTTATAAAATGTTCATAGAGGATTTCAATTGTGTGCGATATCAGATTATCATAGTGACTTGTTACTTTAGCGGTGTTTTGACTTTGAATATAAACAGTATTACAATATCAACACCGAATCTTTTTTTTTTTTTCACCAACTGTAGTATCGGTTTTGTCAAACTGCGGGATTCTATAAATATAGAAATTAAAACTATTGTCAATCCGGCAAAGCAAAAAGTTAAACCGAGTTATAGTTTAGCAAATACGATTTTAACAATCATTTACAAAGTAATGTTTACAATTATTAATGCATATTTAAATTAAAGCTATTTAATATTTGCATTTTAATCCTTTACAGGCTATTCTAGGTTGTTTACAAGTTCGATCTATGGCCAAGATCGTTTTCTAACGCCCTAAACTGAAGGAACACTGCTATGCCTCATTTAATTTCGCATCAATGTGGCGCAACAGGGACGACATTATCTGTTGCTGTGATGTGAAACTGTGTTAAGTCTTGGCTTCTCAATCAAGAATTTTTTGTCTTCCTTAATCGACGATGCAGAAATGCATATTTTCGTTTAGCACATTGCAGTCACAGTCGAGTCCCGGTTTCCTTTAGAGAGTGATTTATATCATGAACAGGCTCTAGATCAGTGTTTCTTAACCTTTTTGGTGCAATGGACCCCTTTAAAATTTTTAAATATGTCACTGACCCCTCTGTGAAAAAAATTTGTTTAAACGTCAATTATTACAAAATATATTCTATTTTATTATTTAAATATTTTTATTTCAATAATATAACTGTAGAGAGATATCTTTATATTCCTGGATATAAAATAATAATTGTAATTTATTTTCAATGTGAAGGCTGTTGCTGCTTTTCCTTGATTAGGAGATTGAATTGAGGGATGGTTTTCGACAAAGCAACGCGCATTTCATGTTCGACATTCAGTCGATTTCGATGTTTTGTTTTTATTGTTACGAGTGTGGAAAATCCTGATTCGCAAAGATATACCGTAGCAAATGGAATAATGGCTGCCATAGCTCGTTTTACTAGCAATGGGTAGGCTTCTCTTAAAGAAGACCAAAACTCCCCAAGAGTTTTTGAATCGAAATCCATTTTTAACAAGGACTTTGTTTTCAAATCAATTAACTCGTCTTTGGCAAGGTCCATGTCGTCGATACAGTCAATATCACAAAGAAAAGGATTACGAATCCACAACTCATCTGTTTTAGTTATTTCATCCAAATTGAAATATTTTTCAATTGAAACTTGAAGTATTTCCAGGTGCTCACAGATTTCATCCTTCAAGTTATTCAATAACAAACTATATTGCCGAGATCCATTTTCAAAAATGAATTCGTCCAACATTTGAAAGTTTGCATATATCCCATTTTGAATTCTAATTTTCCAAACCGACATTTTCGATAAAAATGCTTGTAGTTTTTCAGTGGCATCCATAATTGTTGTATCAGGCCCCTGAATTGAAATATTTATATCGTTCATGTGGTTAAAAATATCTGCCAGGTAAGCCAATTTACATATAAAATCTTTGTTATTGAAATATTCGAAGAGCGAGTTATCTTTTTTTTCCAAAAATAGTGATACTTCTTTCTTCAACATAAAAATTCGTTTCAAAACCTGCCCTCGAGACAGACAGCGCACTTCCGTGTGGTACAGAAGTACCTCATGTTCTGCGTTCATTTCTTGACACAATGTTTTAAAAAGACGATGATTAAGAGCTCTACTTCTAATAAAATTCACGGTTTTAATAACTATTGACAATACATCTATTAAGCTGGTTGGAAGAGTTTTTGTAGCCAACGCATGTCTATGTAAAAAACAATGTGTAACAATAACATTAGGAGCTTCTTTTTTTACCAAATGCGCAAAACCAGATTTATTGCCAAGCATTGCAGGTGCTCCATCGGTACAAAGCGAATGAAGTTTTTGTTTCCAGCCGAAATCGTGTTTAGAAAAGAAAACATTCAAAATCGCTAAAACATCAACTGCCTTTGTAGTTTGCAAAAGAGGCTCACAAAATAAGAATTCTTCTTTGATAGTATCAGCTGACACGTAACGAACAAAAAGCAGAAGTTGACTACAATTCGATATGTCTGTAGTTTCATCCAGTTGCATACTAAAGGGAAATGGCGATGCTTTCAATTCATTGATGATCTGTTTCAAAATATTACAAGAAATTTCAACAATTCTTGACTGTATCACATCATTGGATAATGGAATAGCCTCAAGTTTTTTTCTCTGTTCCAGTCCACAAACTAATTCAACCATTTCTAGCGCACATGGCTTAATTAATGTCTCTCCAATAGTATGCGGTTTCTTACTTTTGGCAATACGATATGCAACTCTGAAAGATGCCTCAACCAAAGGTTTTTGTGGAATACCAAATCCAAGTTTGGTTAATGTTCCAGATTTCGAAAACTGGGCTTTCTTCTTTGTAAAAAATTCTAGATTTTAGATGCATTTTCAGGATGAAGAGATTTGAGTTGCTCTATCAATTTTGCCGGTTTCATACTGGCGTTTGCCAAAACTTTTCCACACAGAAAGCATTGTGGCTTTTCAACATCGTCCGATTCCTTCATGCAACAGAATCCATATTTAACGTAACTTTCATCGTACTTCCTTTTTTTGGACATTTTGGGCTAAAAAAAATATCAAATAATCAAACGAAATTATTAAGAATTCAAATTGCAATTGTTCACAAATGAATTACTTGACTGAACTCACCTTTACTTGAAAACACCGTTGTCAACACAAAAAAACACTAGAAAAAACTATGATACAAAAAAGCACTCGAAAAAAAAATACTAGTAAATACAATACTTTACGAACAAATATTTCGCTTTAAGAATTTGCAAGAACTTTGTGGAACTGATTCTAACGCACTTTATTCCAAGTGAAATAAAAATCAAAGGCTACTCAGTGTTTCAAATTGTTTCTTTCAAATGTTTTTTTTCTCGTATTGTGGAGTCTCTATTGGGAAATGGCAGACACACGGTTTAAAGAAGTTCGTGACAAAAAAAAATTTTTTTTAAAGAAATTTTAAAAATTAGGAGCAGTCGGCGAACCCCCAAAATATGATCCATGGACCCCCGAGGGGTCCATGAACCACAGGTTAAGAAACATGGCTCTAGATCCAACATTGTTGAAGGATACAATGATAGAGGAGGTGGATTCTATGAGGTGGAAGTTCTATGGGTGACCACACAGACTGCATGAACTCCATGGAGGAACTCTTGCTGCTGTGAATACGATAGACCATTTTAGGGATTATCTTGGCAGAAAGTTGGTTACCTTGTGCATTCTTCCGAGATCGTTAAATGATATGAAAGAAGGGTTGCTCCATGTATGGGCGTTACTTTCCATTCCAGTATCCGACAAATGAATGACAGTATGGAAGTTCGATGCCAACAAATCATTACAAATAGGGGAGGGCATATTCCCTATTAAAACTCATCTAACTGTTTTTTCACCACAAAATTCCATGATTTATTTTTTTATCAATCAATGCACTTTTGCAATTTCATACATAATTGAAAAAGCACATTTCTTCAAACTTAGTATTTTTGTGTTCATTGGATTCATATTATGTTGTTCCACCAAAAGACTGGATGTACCTTAATTTTTTCAAGTCAGTGTTTATTAACAAGAGAAGGCCATATTAAAATGTAAATCTTATTTTCTATTTAATATGATTTTAATACAAGGTATGATTTAATACATTGTTTAATACATTGTTTGATTTAATATATGATTTAATACATTGTTTTTATATAAAGAAATATGCATGTTTTTAAAATATTTGTCTTATAAATGAACTTTCGAAACATGATATTGCATAATAACAGTTTTGAATACAATATTACAATTTTTCTTTTAATGTATTTAATGTAGTTTAGTGACGTGAAAAAGGTACGCACAATTTATGCTAAAATTAATGTAAAATTGATTATTGAGCATTGTGAAATAATATTTTACAAAAGAATTATTCTAGACATCAATTTTTAAGTGATATCAAAAGATTAAATGTTGAAACAAAACGTCTATAAATCACTTATAAACATAATTTCAACAATGTGACAGAGCCAAAGAATTTGAATTTGTTGTATAAACAGGACGTTCAAACTAATGAGGCCATTGAGTTCTTTATTTTGTTGTATTCTAAACGAAGGGCAGGAAACTTATAGATCTTGAGTCATCAAGCGTAATTTTTTGAAGGAATTGAATATTATGGAATTTTTTTTCATATTTTTATTAATATAGATTTATTAATTCTTAATTCATTGATAAAATACTGTTGTTTTATCATCCTTATTGTTTGAATTTTTGTTTACCTATTTTTATACGACCTTCATTTAAATTTTGACATCTCTCATTTTTATTACATCGTTTGAATGCTATTGGAACACACACTTACTTACCTACTTTATCGCTACTGCTGCCATCTAAGGCTTATTAAATGAAAGAATTTCGTTAGTTCTTTTCTTATTAATTAGGCTTATACATTTAATTTGCTCTTATTTAAAGTAATTTCATTGAGACATCAGAATTTTAAATAATTTTCTGTAGTTTTCCAACATGAAAATGTTTCTCAAACCTGATTTAAACCTCTAAAATGCATTGTGAAATAAAAATGTTTAACTTTTTAAGAATATATGTCGTTTGGAAATTTTCTGTTGATGACTGCCCAATGTTACATTAATCCAAACAATTTAATCATTTCAAAACTTTGTTGGTTTGCATTTATTAATATACGATGGTATAAAGAGAATAAAAATTAAGTTGCCCGGAAGTTTCTGTATAAAAGAATTTTACATTAAGTAGTAGCTGAAATCAGTTTCACATAAATTAACACACTTCGTTCAAACACAAATGAAGAAACTATGATTCAAATTACTTCTGTAAGGGTTGATCAAGGACGTTGAATTATAAACATACTACACATTCTCGACCAACTTTCTTTAAAGCTTCCGTCTACCCACCGTTTTGATTTCTTGGACGTGATGTTAATCTTATGGAATTTTGACTTTAATTCCCACATATTTGTTATTTGATCTATTTGAATGCAATAAAGTGTATCTGTAAGAGTAAAAAATATTGAATGCTTCTGCGGAATTTTTAAATTTTTTTTACCCCTATTTCAATGAATCGCTTATGAGTTTTTCCGGTCTTTAAAAAATATTTTTAAAAATCGGAGAAAAAAGATAATTACACAGGGACTTTCATTATTTTTTTGCTCTTTCGGATGTACTTCATTACATTGAAATAGATCAAATAGTAAAAATGTGAGAATTAAAGTCAAAATTCCATAGGATTAACATTATGTCCACGAAATCAAAATGGCGGGTAGACGGGAGCCTTAATGAAACAATATCGCTAAAAAACTTGAACATTTTTAATGGATCGTTGTAGTAGTTTTATTGTTACAAAAATTCACGAGCAATGTGATTTACAACAACAAAAATGAGTATAAAAATTCAATATCTCACGCATTAATTAGTGAAAATTCAATGTTCAGAATTTTAAACTAAGACGATGTTATTTAAATTTCTAAGAATTGAATTGAACAAAACCTTGTTGAGTATTGCAAAAATACAAAACTGAATTTATTTGTCTGCATGTTATGTCCCCCCCCCTTTGAGGTATATCTACTCTAACTCTACTAAGCTGGACGGCGAACTGAATGAAATGTAAATCGAATATACATTTGCGATATATGGTTTTCGTGCATTCTACTTTGACTTCACAATGAAAGGGATGCATCGTCACTTATCACTTGGTTCTGAGTAACAGCAAGATCCCCTTTGACCTCCCCTTGTTACTAACTGTGGGCAGGTGAAGAACAAAAGCATTTCCACCTGCAATGGAATAACGAGGACGTATCGTAGATCAGCTACTCTAATAAACAATTGAACAGCATAATCCGGTAATTATCCACCTGGCATATTGAAGACAGAGTTAACGGATTTTTTTTACAATACGTTACATACAAAAGCCTTTGTATAGGGATCTCATTGGTAGTATCACGTCCTTTCACAAAAGAAAAATCATAGTTTTTGGCCGTTAATGATTGACCAACTGTTTATCAGCTATGTGACCTTAATAGAAGAGTCAAAAGTTCCAACGGTTTGAATAATCGTTACCTTTGTTTAAGTAAGCTGTTACGCGAGGTCTAGATGAAAGGAAGTCTACTCGGTCAATTGAAATGATCAGCTTAAAGCGATCTGGCTCATTTAAAAACAATAGTGACTTATTGCACTCTTTCAAGAGACGGAATTCCTCGTAGCTCACAAAAAAAAAAGTGAACTCTACCAGTTATTTCACGTCTCTAGATATGTATCCTTTTGTATCTTTACTCAAATTACTTATGGTCGGATCTTTCTGCAGTTCACTGAGATAATTTAAGCGAACTTCACGAAGAAACTAAGCGTATTTTTGCATGACGTATCAAAACATATTTGTATTGCATCCACACAAGTCATTGTCATGAGAATGAAAAATAAAAGCTCGTAATTAGTGCAAACTGAAGAAATTAAACTTCCACAGGGGTTTCCGGTTGTTAATCCTAATTTTTGGGAATAAAATGTGACTTAGAGAATGTGCTAGTACCATCATTAAATCAGTGGACGTGGTAGCCTAGTGGTCGCGAACTCGTGGCCAGCGTTGTTTCCGTTGAGTCGTTAGTTCGAGTCCTAATGCCACCAAAGACCCGCTGTGCATCGGGGCCGATACACGTGAAATCTGTCGATTCTCTAAGTTCGTTTAATGGCGGGGAGTGGAAGTTTGGAGAGGGAGGTGCTTGCTCAGATATCGTCCCCGTCACTGGACCGAGTTTAAAAATTACGGTCTGTTGCGAACAATCCTCGCGTTGCTTCCAAGTGCGACATGAGAAAAAATCAACCATCTTTCAATCAACAACTTATCTCCAAGTGTTTTGATAGCTTGAGCAAAATCATGAATCTTTATTAGTTTTTCCGATTACTCTATTTATTGTTTTTGATAACATACAGTGCTTCACAAAAGTTTGCATTTAAATAAAATTCACTCTTTAATTTAAAAAAAAAGTGAATTATCAGATAGTAAGAATTTTCAAAATTGTTTTTGAAAGTATTTTTCAATTGTTTGAATATCAAAAACTAAGTTGTAATTCGCAATAAAAATATGCTTTTCTGTGAAGGGAATAAAACTCTAGTTTTCAAAAATTTACATACAGTCAAAAAAAATTTGCGTCTTATCGCCGAAAACCTGTCTCAAATTACGTTATTGCTCTATAGTACTTATAAATCCACTACGTAACAGCATGGATTATTTAAGACACCGTGGGCGATAGTGAAAAGAGATGAAAGAATATCCAGATAATGACAGCACAGCAAATTAAAAGCATCTAATTCTTTGCATCTAAAAGCTCTCACTGTCAATGGATACATTTTGTATATGTATATGAGAGAAAGCTACAATGGGATATCGAAAAATTGTGAAAATACTAGCCTTGAAACCTGAGCATATAATACAAAGATAAGAGTAGGTTCACGTCTATTGGAGTAAAATAGTATTCAATCATTTTCAGTGATGAGAAATGGAACCAGGGAGTGATGTATTGTTACCACTTTTTGAGTAAGGAACTACGGATTAATTTTAGTCTCAGACAAGGTGCGTATTCGCAAATGGCTTGGATTGCACTTTCAGCTAGATAGGGCGACTTTCTTGGTGTCTACTTAGTTTGCGACTTTCTTAAAAGCCGCCAAAATGTTCAACTTTACTTATAGATAGCAAAGAATAATCTATTTCAATTTGCTGATTTTCCGACCTCAGTGAGAGTTTTAATTCGGTAGTGTGGCCATACTCTCTACGGGAAATGCAAAAGCTTGGATTAAACGCAAAACATTTAAGTTCTCGATCGGCCAGCATGAAGAATGTCCGGTTTAATAAACATCATTAAATGATGATTTGTCAAAATCCAACTAGTGAGTTTACTCATGGCCTTGTTTTATACCCCATTATATTACAAAATATGCAAGGAAAAACTAAAAGTACTCGAACAGGTAATTTGAGCTTAATTATATTTCAATGGGGGTGCTCAAAGCGATATAATTAATATTCTACTGTAGAAAGATATGTAACGTAAAACATAAGTTTCTCAGGGTCTAAAACAATCATACCGCGATGCATGGCATATTGTACATAATTCCATTACATGTTTTTAAATTCTAACTAATAGTTCACACTCTCCCTATATATATATATATATATATATATATATATATATATATATATATATAATCTTGTTCAAGTTTTCAGTCTTAAATAAAATACTTTTTATTCATCCACTCAAGTTCAAATACATTTTATTTAAACTTGTAGTGGATGACACTTGATGTTAATACAGTTTTTTCAAATATTAATTCAATTCAATTGAATTGGTGAAAATGCATTTTATCCAAACCACTTGGCGCGATTTCAAAAATTGCCAAACTTGGTGGATTTTTTTTTGTTGAACGTTAAGTCGGCGAAGCGGACCAGGGTAGCCACATTTGGCAAAATACCGCCAAATAATTCCTGTCGCCAAGGGTGGTTGGGCTAAACTGCATTCCAATCATTTAATTTACCGGATGAATAAAGAAACGAGCCAATGCTCCTACTGTGTCATTTGTCTTGCAATGGCAAAGTTGGTAGAGCGTCGGCATAGAATCTTTATGGCTTCGGATCGAATATCGTCGAAACATAAATTTTTTTTATTTGATTTTCAAATAATTAATTTTAATTTTATATGGGAGAAAAATTTTTTTATCTTATATAAGATATTTAGCAGAATATAAATTTAGGAATAAATACCGTCAGTGACGAAACGGGTAGATCGCTGAAAATTTTTTTTTCCTTTGCCTCTTAATATTGTGATTCTATCATAGGTATATACATATTTATATTATTTGTAATTATTTAATAAAAAGTAACTAAAATAAAAATTTTCTTTGTTGACCTAAGTAAGAAGTGACTTAATTTTTTTTATATTACTTGTTAGTAATATAAGCTGCCGTCTACCCGCCATTTTGATTTCGTAAACGTAATGTTGATCCTATTGAATTTCTTCTACCGTCCTTACATTTGTACTATTTTATCTATTTGAATGACAAAAAAGTGCACCCGAAAGAGCAAAAAAAATAATGAAAGTTTCTGTGGAATTGCACTTTTCCTCCAATTTTCAAAACTATTTTTATCCATATTTTAATAATTCGTTTGTGGTTTTTTTCCCCCCATTCTTTAAAAATTTTCTAATTTTTTTTTTTTAAGAATCTGGGGAGAAATATAACTTCACAGAAACCTTCATTATTTTTTGTTCTTTTCGAATGTCCTTTTTGCATTCAAATTAATAAAATAGTAAAGCTTTGAGGACAGTTGTAGAAATTCCGAGGGATTAACATTACGATCACGAAATCAAAGAAGCTAGAAGACGGGAGCCTTAAAGAAATGAAAGGTAATTAGGAGAGATAAGATAACAGGATTTATATAATTCATAGCATTAGGCTGCTAAAATGGAATAAAAATTAAATTTTTTTCCAAAAAAAGAGTGGGCTGGTCGTCCACTCCTTCTTGATTGCCGCCACCGGACTGAATTGTTATTGTATGCTTTCGCAGATAAATACAATTCGTTGGACTGATGATACGTTTACACTTAGAATTGTCAATACGAATGGCTCATTCCAGGTAACATTAATGGATAGTTGGTTTGAATTTAGAATAATAAATTATTTAAATTAAGAATATAGTAATAATTTTTACACATTTCGTATTTCTATTAGTTTTATAAGAGTACAAATTTTTGAAACTTGCAGCTTGTTCGTGTATTGTATATGTCATATAATTATAGTATATAGGTATAAATATCTAATTTATATTTTTTCTAATAAAATAGAGTTCGGAAAATCGAATAAACGTTACTGTGTATCTTGCTTATTAACTCACAAATTCGTCATTAAATCTATCATCTACTTATTCTGTCAATTCATACCATATTAAATAAACTGAAAAGTTAGAAAGTTTTTTTATTTTAGAGGTTCTACTGTACATGAAACTTAAATTCTATAGACTTTCATTTAAAAAAAATATTTTGATACAAAAATTATTTTACTTTAAAACTAACTATTTATGTAAGTACCCTGAGCTTTCAGCATACAAAAGTTTGCTGTATAATTTCTACTAGGACATTCATTTTATTGATACTTTTAATTTTGCAGTATCACGGGGTACTATTATCTAGTTTTCTATAAGCAATGAATTAGTTAAATTGGTTGTCCCCTCCCCTTAGAGCCTTATCTTATTTGGTAAATATCGACTTCAAGACCTCGAAATATCCAAGTGAAATTTTTCTTTTTCATAGGGTTTATTGTCTTTGGTAAACATGGGTTACGTACCTCCAGGATACCTTAGAGATCCTTCTCTATTTTCGACTCTTTTACTTGACCTTTCATTTTTACATCTTTTTCTAAAGTCTAGATCACAGACACATATGGTTTGGTGTAGAATAATCAGATTTGGTTCTTGAGTCATTTTAGTTTAGTTTTTATTAACGTCACACTAGAAGCAACACGAGGGCTATCGGCGACAGACCTCGTAATTTTGAACCACGGTCAAGTGACGAGGGTGATATCTGAGCTGGCACCTCCCTCTCCTAACATCCACACCACGCCATTGGGAGGCCTTTGGGCCCCGAACAGATTAAACGTGCATCAGCCCCGGCTACACGGCGGGTCTTTGGCGGCCAATGATCGAACCCGCGACTGAACGAAAACCGCCGCCCGCTAGTCCACGACCTTGACCACTAGGCTACCGCGGCCCCGGTTCCTACGTCATAAAACTCTGCTTCACTCATTTAATTGCTAAATGCATTGCTCTTCTCCATTACGAAATCCATAAAAATAAAACAAAATCCTTTGTTTGTGATAAATAAAAATTACTTTAATTATTAACGTTAATTTTATTATTGGTTTCTATTTTAATAATTTTTTTCTAATATTTTTATATTATTTCTATTGGGATCTTCTACATGTATTCCTATTAAAATTTAATAGTTTGTAGTTTTTTCCAATTCTTTTCTGTTATTCTAGGCTTTGCTACTGTTACATTGATTTTTTTTTGTCAGGTTTCTTTAAGCCCACGAAATAATTTCGTTCGATCTTTTAACTGTATGTATTTTTATATTGCTGAAATTGATTTCTTTCTTTGTTTCCATGACGCTGCACTCATAAAATCCTTTTTTTATGCTTTTAAACTTTAGAAAAGAATCGGAATATTTTCGTAAAAGACCGATTTTTACCAACGGGAAAAGAAAATTCTTAAGATTTCATTCAGTTTTCTGCAATATGATTGTTTATCAAACTAATTGATATTTGATTAACTTTGATTAAAGTTGTGACCTTAAATAATGCAATATTAACTACTCAATCAACCCTTACAATTTTCAGCTAATGATCTCAAAACTATTTAAGCCTTTATACATTTTTTTTTAAAAAATTTTTGATGCAATCTCTTTTCTTTTTTTAATCTTTAAAAAATATTCCGCAAAATGAAGCCATTTTTAAAAATTTATAATTCAATTTAATTTTCGTTATTTATCAGATAGTTTCTATTTAATTTATTTTAATAACACCATACGCATATATTTAGTCTTAAAAAAATTAGTGAATGTCTGGATAATTTTGTTTTATAGTTGTTTTTCTGTTCATCTGATACACAACAAAAAGAAATTTATTCAATCAATGGGAAATCTCAATTATTGAATAATAGTTTTAACAAAAATAAATAACTAAACTACTCTTTTCCGCATTGCTGTTCCGCATTTACTAATTTTTTTTTCTATCGATGCTTATTATTGATTGAGTGAAAATAAACCGAGTTAAGAATTTTTCATCATCATACCAGGTTATAAAACAGAGTAAAAGATTTTTTTTTCGTACCCCTTTAGGCTGTTTTGGTCAGATCACATATTGTTATGTGATGAAAATTCTATTAATCAAATTTTTTTTAAAAAAAGGCGTTTCTTCGGTTCCAGTACAATTTTACGAGAAAAACAAATTAATAATGTTGATTATAAGTACAAGCAATATTTTTTCTTCGACATAAAAATTGGAAATTTGCTTTTGATTAAAAATATAAGAAAAATCTTTAAAATAATATGTAATTTGCTCTAAATCATTAAGAAAATATAAATTTATTTTTTAATTATCTAAATGTAAATTTCCAATTTCTTGCACTAAAAGAAAAAATATTTACTCGCCTTCATTCAACATTATCTTTTTTTTATTTTTTCAAAAAACGTTTTTTAAAAACCCGGAAAATTTTAATGTCATCAATAAGACTTTACATGAGTTGGCAAAATATAATTTGACCAAAGTACCTTAAACGAAAAGAAAAAGCTTTGTTAATTATTTATAAAGTATCACTTGACTGCAAGTTTGTTAGATTTATATATCAATACATTCAGAACATGCTACTTAAATAAAAAATATGAGTATAAATTTAAAATAATGAAAATAAATATTAGAAATATAAAAGTAAATCGAAATTAAAAAATAAAAATTTGAGAAAAGATGTTATTTAAAAAGTAACTAATTTTAAGAAATTACTCGTAGAAAATTCAATTAATATTTTTATATCATTATTATTAAATTTTTTTATCCATTCCAACATTAACTCATCAATAAGTGCATAGTGTAAAATAACGCTATTTCTTAACGAAAATTAAAAATGTTAACTTTTCAAAGCGCTTCAGTTGTATCTGACTTTAATAGACAATTAATTGTAGACATAAAGACCTCTATCTACACTCAATGGTATCCTAATACAATAATATTGTATTTAATTGTTGCAATACCCTTATTTTTTTTTTTTAAAAAAAAATCGTTTTCGTTTCAGAATATTTTGCATGAAAGAAGGATTTCTTAACGTAATTAAAATTGAGAAGTTTCTTTTTTCTTTGATTTTCGTTCTGTAAAACCTTTTTTAAAAGTAATTAATTGATTTTAAGGCACTGAATAAAGTTTTTCGATTTGATTCCTTTTAATAATCATTTTATTGTAATGATCTGTTCTTATTGTGTTTTATAAATTTTACTCAAAATTAAATTGAATTAAATGTTTAATATAAAAAGCAACCGGTTAAGGATATACAAAGTGACCAATAAAAGTGACAAAATATCTTTTAAATTTAATGTCATGCAAAGAATTTTCTATAGATTGGAAAAATATTAGTCCACAGCAATATCAAAGTTGTTTAACTCATTTTCTTCCCTAAACATACCGAGAAGTAAGTCAACTTGAGGGGAAATGGTTTGACAACCAGTGAGACAAAAATGGCTATCTCATAAAAGTTTTAAATATGAGTATAACAGAATCCTATTTCTGGTATTTTCTTAGATTCTAATTTAAAATATAAATTTAAATAATGTCACAATTAAACATAGCTAAATTTTTTGTATGAGTCTTACTCACAATTCTCAAAAGCTTTAGAAAAAGTTTATTTTCGAAAATGCAAAGCTTTTTTACTCGAGCTTAAAGTTACTGAAAATTGACACAGGGAATTTTCTTTTTATACGCCGCACTTCATTGAGTTGATATTGGCAAGAACATGTTCTATATTAAAATCGTGCGTTGAATGACTACAGATGTATTTATTTCAAAATGACGAAATTGTTATCAGATTATTGTATCCAGAAACAAGGTTTAATTCCTAGATAGTAATGACTTCATTTTTAATAGTATTCAAAATGAAAATCCATACCTCAATGGCCGATCCACACACACAAAAAATGATGGATGACCTGAGATGGATCGGATTTCATGAAACCACTCCTGCAAAAGGTAGAAGCATGTTATCCACCCTTTGATATTTTTGGTGAACCTCGATTTGGATTTCTCGCTAAATATGGTAAATTAGATTTTCCGATTTCTCTAGAATCATAATGCTTTAAATTTCGAAAACATATCTGAGCAAACATTTATAGAAAGGAAAGAAAATTCTCCCAAAGGATACTGTTGAAAATGGATTATTGTGTAAAGACTTATTTCTGTTCTTCACAAGCAACAATAATAACATATTTACATCGCTAGGATATATTTAATTTAATAATTTTTTTGTTCGTTTTTACTTTAATATCTGACCAGAATACTATTGTCTATTTTAGTTATTTGTCGTTTGTTCCAATTGTAATATCTAATTTAATAATTAATTTTTATTGCATAAGCATCCATTTTATTCTTTTTGTTGTTAAAGTTGGAATCATTTTTGCACTTTAGAATGTTTTGTATTGTTTGAAGAATTATTAGTGTTCTATGAAATTTTGTGCATAGAGATGTATTGTGATACTATTAAATGTCATTCTAAAATGCAACTGTCTAGTCAGTTATTGG
Source organism: Nephila pilipes (assembly GCA_019974015.1). Lineage (NCBI taxonomy): Eukaryota > Metazoa > Arthropoda > Arachnida > Araneae > Nephilidae > Nephila > Nephila pilipes. Next base: position 819,151 of record BMAW01041573.1, on the reverse strand, counting down.
GGTTGATTTATTGATTCGAGTAATTCTTCAAACTGGAGAAGAATCGTTAGATTTTAAGACCCTGCAATACTGAGTCATCGATCATTGAATAGAATTTTCAATAGATACAATTTGATATTGCAGTCATTCTTGATGTAAAGAACCAACTTATTTTGCTGTCTTATCCAAAGAAATCTGATTGATGACATGAGATAGATTTTATTTCATGTTACCACACCTACAGCTCTTAAAAAATGGGTGTGAGTATATAAGGCAAGTTCCAAGAAATTGAAGGGCGCAAAGATACGAGAATAACAACGGTTTATGCAAACAAGATAATGCTTCTTGACATACTTCTTGGTCAAATAGAATCGACCCACATTCAAGAAACGCTAATTTTATAAACTAGCCAGAATAAATTTTAACTCAAAACCCAACAGAAAAATGTTTGATCGAATCACAGACTTCGTTAGCTTTTAGAGAAATGAAAGACAATTTCAATTGGTTAAGTCTTCCTTTTCCAAATCCTGAACTAAACACGGAACACATTCTCAGACAGAAAAATGTCTCAATTTCCAAGCACGCTTTAAACGCTGTAATCCATACATCTGTTGCTAACACTGTGTGGCTATTAATTTTGAATCATCTATATATCTGTCTTGACACAAATAGGCGGTATTAAATGATTATTTTAGGACGATATTTAGCTTAAATATGACTTAAATATATAAGGTTTTGACTTCATGGAGAGAGAACATATCTTCATGGATCTCGGAATATATTAATTCTTAGTATGCAGCAGATATGTTCTTATTCTCGAAAATTGCTTATTAATTACTTCAGTGTAACATTTTTATTACTTATCACTCTGATTTTTTTATTACTTATTCTATCAATTGTTAATTTTATTATAAAATATTGAAATGGACTCTCTCGAATTAATTTATGCGTTATTGAGTTATTTCTTTCATACAATGTTTTTAGAACATAAAAACATTCCATAAATAAGCAATTTTTCCCTTCAGAACGTGAATCAAAACTCATTTTGTATTACAGTTTAGGAGACGAAACATGAAATATATTTTATATCAGAAGAAATGGATCAGCTCAGATAGAAATGATTAGTAAAATTAAATATGATGCTCTTTATAAGATAGTGATGTCTGTATGTAATACTAATGTTGGAGCACTTTTCTATCAAAAAAATTTTTCGATTTTGATTTTTAATTCTTCACTATTACAAGAAAAAGGAAAACTTTAAGAACTGTAGCAAATTTTTCCACAAATGTTTGGTGTTAAACAATTTTAAGGAACTTATCTGAATTTGTATGGAATAGGAAATATGTTTGAAATAACTCTCCTAAGATTGAGTTAAACTAAAAAATTTATATTTTAATGTACGCAAGATATCTGAGGGTAATACAGCCATTCTTATTTCAGACTGAAATTGTAATGGCTGTTGTGAAATTGAAAAAAGGAAAAGAACAGAGCTATTAGTACTTTCTCTCTCTCTCCTTTCTCTTTATGATTTTACAAGAATTTTAAGTTTTCACTTAAAGTTTTCTCTTTAAAATTTAAAAATTTTGAAAAATGCCTGTTATGACAGGTAATATGGGCCAGAGAATGTAATTCAGCAACTTTCCTATTCTTTTCGATAAATCCATTTCTACCAAGTTTTACTTCACTTAAGTACCAACAGTAGAGAAGAAAAGACATTACTTTATTATTTTTTATGAGCATAACTTTATTTCTATTTGAACTGAGTCGACTATAAATAAGAAAAGAAACCAAGTGCATATTCTCTTCATTCCAATTCTCCCTAATTCTCTGTTAATTTGGTGACACGCTGACTAGGCCATAAAAAAGCTTGGTTAAGGATTTTTTTTTGTAATGTCACACTAGAAGCAACATAAGGATTATTGGCGATGATCCTTGTAATCTTAAACCTCGGTCGAGAGACGACCGTTAAAAAACTATATATATATATATATATATATATATTATATATATAAAACACACACATATATATATGTGTATATATATATTTATGTACACACACACACACACACACACATATATATATATATATTATATATATATATATATAAAACACACACATATATATATGTGTATATATATATATTATGTACACACACACACACACACACACATATATATATATATATATATATATATATATATATATATAACAGGTCAATTGAAAAGTCCCCAGCCTGACACATAGATGGCGCTACTAGAATTAAATCCATATGTTTTTTAGTTATCCCTAACCCTCAAAAGATGCGTGTATAAATTTGACAGCTGTCGGATCATTAGATTGTGAATTATAGCATTTTGAGTGAAGCAACTTTTGTTATTGTGAAAAAAAATGGATAAAAAGAAATTTCGCGTGTTGATAAAATATTGCTTTTTGAAGGGAAAAAATACAGTTGAAGCAAAAACTTGGCTTGATGCCGAGTTTCCGGACACTGCCCCAAGAAAATTAACCATCAAGGATTGGTATGCTAAGTTTAGACGTGGTGAAATGAACACCGAAGACGGTGAACGCCCAAAAGAGGTTGTTACCGACGAAAACATTAAAAAAATCCACAAAATGATTTTGAATGACCGTAAATTGAAAGAAATAGCAGGCACTCTAAAGATATCAACTGAACGTGTACATCATATAATTCACAAATATTTGGGTATGAGAAAGCTCTGTGCAAAGTGGGTGCCGCGCGAGCTCACTTTTGACCAAAAACAACGACAAGTTGATGATTCGGAGCAGTGTTTGAAGATGATCAAGCGTAATAAACCCGAGTTTTTTGCGTCGATAAGTGACAATGGATGAAACATGGCTCCATCATTTCACTCCGATGTCCAATCGACAGTCATCCGCACACGATGAACCCGCTCCAAAGCGTGGGAAAACGCAACAGTCGGCTGGCAAGGTTATGGCGTCTGTATTTTGGGAGGAATAATTTTCATTGACTACCTTAAAAAAGGAAGGACCATCAAGAGCGACTATTACATAGCGTTATTGGACCGTTTGAAGGACGAAATCGCAGAAAAACGGCCGCATTTGAAGAAAAAGAAAGTGCTGCTTCACCAAGACAATGCATCGTGTCACAAGTCAGTGAAAACGATGGCAAAAATGCATGAATTGGGCTTCGAATTGCTTCCTCATTCACCGTTTTCTCCAGATCTGGCCCCCAGCGACTATTTCCTGTTCTCAGATCTCAAAAGAATGCTCGCTGGGAAGAAATTTTCGTCGAATGAAGAAGTGATCGCCGAAACTGAGGCCTATTTTGAAGCAAAGGACAAATCGTACTACAAAAAGGGTATCGAAAAGTTGGAGGGTCGCTATAATCAGTGTATCACCCTTAAAGGGAACTATGTTGAATAAAAAAAAATTAATTTTGCCAAAAAAATGTGTTTTACTATGGTAGGCCGTCGACTTTTCAATTGACCTGTTATATATATATATATATATATAAGTAAGAGAGAGAATAAGCATAATATTAAAAATATTAAACATTTGAAGAAAACATTCAGTTAGGTAATACAGCAACCATGAGAGTAATTCAGCTATTAGCGGCAGTATTACATGCAGCTGAAGGCATATGGAAACACCGATTCATGCATGAACCATAAGTTATTTGAGAAAAGGCATCATATAATAATGAAACACCATAAAATACAACAGAATCAACATTATATGTATTAAATTCTTTAATCTCCAACAAAAAGATAAACTTTCAGATAAAAAATGACGATGGTTGTCTTAGGAAGACATGCAAACAATGATAAAGTCGACCTCATGAAAAGTTATTCGATAAATCTCGTTCGATACATTGCTATTTCTTCTTCTTCCCTTCCTTTTAAAAGAAGTAGAGTTATCTGTAGGCTATTAACTCTGAAAACACCAAGTGGTTGTATTTCCTTCATTAATCGTATTACCCTCAGTATATTATTATCTTAAAATAAAAAGAAAAATTGTTTTTATTTAAGTATGAATTAATGATATATTACAAAACAAAATGCTCTTTGTCACATACAGATATGTTTATGTCACATGTCTATGATAAAAATTATTTTTTAAGAACTTATAAATTTTTACATTTCAAAATCTGAAGTATAAAATGATAAATTATGAAACGCATTAAATAAGAAAAAACTAAATTCGTATAGTTCTGTACTACAAAACATAGAACTGATATGCAATTTTATTCGAAGAAATAAAATTGCAAATCATTCCTATTATGTGGAATAATATATAATCAAAATTTAAAATATTTTTTTCAATTAGTTTACCTTGGATTGCAGTTTTCTTAAAAATATTCAATTAATGTAAAGGGCTGTAAATTCCCCTCATTTTTCAAATGAAAGCAGAGATCAGTGGTTCTATAAGATCTAAATATATCTTTCAAAAACGTTATTCATTTTTTGCATGGTATGTTTTGAATGGATTTGATAAAATTAGGCCGAAATGTTTCATATATTCGTTGAATGAAAATTTCATATAAAGTTCGTATTAAACGAAAAAAAATAGTTATTTTTGAATATTCACTCTCTAATTTTACTAAAATAGAGCACTGGTTGGTATATAACGTTTTATGTGAATTTAATATGCTTTGAACTGATATCAAAAATAAAAATATTAAAATAAAATAAGAATACTTACACTATATTTGTTACAATACAGTATAACTCTGAATTCTACTAATTGTATAAATAGGCTTATAGTAAACATCAAAACAAATAATTTTGCTATAATAAACAGAGTCATAATTCACAAATACATTTATTCTATAAGAGAATAGTACAGTTTCATGATAATTTTGAACTATTTAACGCAGAGAAAGAAAAAGAAAACAATTTATGAATCAATACCTCTGTCTTCTGACAATAATCCACAAAATTTCCATTTCAGAAGTTACTTCAAAATGTTAAAGTATGACACATCAATGGACTTTCTAGAAAATCTTGTCGCAGAAACCGTTGTTACCGAGACAAGATTACCTAGAATTTACGGGACAGTAACAATCCATCATTCTCTGAAATCAGCTGTGCAACAAAATCTCCAGACATCATTTTGAGTAGTTTACATTGACTTGTGGAATTTTCACTTTTTTAATTTTGTTAAAAAATACTAACCTGTTATATTTTTTTTTTTGACAAAATAAATGGATTGCGACCCAACTCCTAGTGTTACAGAAATCGTTTGTTTAGTGAGACTATCGATCTCTTAGTTTACGTACGAACATGTAATTCGGAACCACCTCGTATATCACTAACACACACGTGTAAATGTGTACTCTACAACTCATTGAAATTCTTCAGTAAATTCGAGGATAAACACCGATATTAAATCGCAACGTTTTAGTTTTTATGTTAAAATGTTTTTTTTTAATTCGAGAAATAAGTATTATTTTATTATGATTAATTTAGTGTTTATTTATTGTACCTATTATTCCTTAGATTACAAATGATGTAATATTATAAATGTTAAATTTTTTGTGTGCAGGTGCGCGAAATCACGCTGATTTTTCCACTTTTACTCATAATCTACGAATTCATATACTAAAGAATAACATCTTATGCCATCTATTTAAAATATTTACAATTTTTTTGTCACTTTTATAGTTTTTGATTAAGCATTAATTTAAACATTTTTTTTTGTCTTTAAATTATTTGCTATAGGAAATCTCCATTTTTTGGTTCTTTTTCCTTGCTTTGAAGATGGCTCATTTAAAAATGCTTTCAACCATGGAACCAGCTATCAGAAATTAGTTCGAGCTCTAGAGGTACAATATAGAAAATGCCAGGATTTGGAAATTGCATTTATATTCAGTCAAATATTTTTCTTTAATTCAATATACAAAATCAAAAATTATCCAATTTCAAAAAAGCATTAGTTTATCATGGGTTTGAAAAATAACTTTTATTCTAATCAATTAATAATAATTTGTTTAAAAATGCATCATTATTACAGAAATACTTTTTTCCAGTAAAAAAAATTAAAACTATTTGCATTAACAATATATTTCTTCTATATATAACAAACCAGGCCCAAGCTTCGATGACAAGCCAACTTCCAAAAGAAATATCATAAATGTTGTTAATTTAAGAAAAATTTTGTGGTTTCCAGATTTATATAATTCATTTTCATTAGGTCATTTTCATTTTAAGATGCATTATTTTAAATTTGAGGCACTTTTACATCATTCTTTGAGTATTATTAATATTTGTTTATTTTAGCTATTTTTATATGATTTAAAAAAGCATTTCTTGGATTATGAATATCAGAATCAATCGTAATTCGATTTCTTTCGTATTCATCGTTTGCATTCGAGAATGCAGGAATATATTCAACTGTTACAATATTAAGCATAAATGATAATTTAATATAGTTTTCATTCATTTACTTATTTATTCGTGCATATGTAAATTTTAGCTTATTTTAAAGCATTTTAGGCAATTTTTCTGCATCTTTAATTCAGTTTTTCTGAAGTATTCAAATAAGAGCTTGCTAAATATTAACAAGTTCTTATTTGTAAATACTTCAGAGACAATTTTTTTAATTGTTAAAATTATTATAATTCGTAAGAAAAATAAAAATGAATAATTTAATAATTTTAAAAGTATTGGCAGTTGGTTTTTGTTTTGTGTGAAGTTAAAATCTTAGTTCACACAAAAAAGAAATTTACAAAAACTATTTACAATATTTTTCAGCAGTACGTATTTGTATCATGTATCAAAACATGAAAATTCTGTATTACTTTCAAACCTGCGAAGAAAATAAATCTTCAGAATTGAAAACGTTATAGCAAGAGTTTCTGTAAATAAAGAAAAAGAGTTCTTAATATATATTTTTTGACACTGTAAATGAATTACTTATAACTATTATGAATAGGATACATATATAACCACTTTACATTTTCATGAGACGCAGTCAAAAAAGTAAAGTATTTTTCAAAAGTATGAACAATAGTAAATTAGCTATAGCTGCAACGAATGACAATTTCTTGCTCTTAATGCAGCACTTCGATTGTTTGAGAAAATTATTCTTATAAATATACTAAATAATTTTTCAAAGTTTTTACACCTTGCACAACAACAAAAAAAATTAGGAATAAGATCATTTCAAAAACACAGCCGAGTCATTTTACATTATGACGTTGTTTTTACGTAATTTTCCGTTTGAAACATGAAAAAAAAGGAAAGATAAATCGAAGTAAAACAAAAACCAATGACCGCTTTCTGGTGGAAGGGAGAAAGCGTCCGTTAAAAGTCCGGCGGATAGGGAAAAACTTCAACGAAGTCGAGGGGAAAAATTCAAATTACTCGTCCGTCTTGTTGAGGAGAGTGGTCGAAAAGCGCACCTGGAGATGTACTGCATCACGTTTTGGAACTTCCAGTTGGTATCGAGAAACGTCAGAGTGAGCACCGGTTTTTTTTAGTTTCGTTCGCGCCGGGTATCTTTTCTGCAACGGAAAGTGTTTTCCGTGGATTTTTACTTTTGCTCGACATGCAACGGTGCAGGCGGTAAACAACGGTGAGTTTCGTTTTTGGGTGTTTTCGAATTCTTAATTTTACTTCTTCTTTCTTAGAAACCATTTACTTCACTTTTCCTCCCTTCTATTCGTATAAATTTTTTTTCTGATGGTTATGTAATTAGTTTAATGCATAAAATCTGACTAGCTTTTATTACATTTTTCATTGTCTAAAAGTTAAAAAATATTAAAACCGTAAAAACTATTTTTTCCCGTGCATTACTAAAACCTCTGGGAGCTGATGAAAACTTTAGAATGTCACTATTAACCTAATAGCAATGACGAAGTAAGCAAATAAATTCATCGAAACGTTTTTAACTGTGCATAATTGATTGCATCACTTGCAAACGTTAATGACAATGTAAAAATACAATGATTTAATTATTGCGGAAGTTGAATCAAACACACATAAAATAATAAAGCGTATCGTTGAAAGTTATGGAGAAATGAGATTTCACTTCACATGAAATGTTCGCGTAAATCATACAATTGTAAGTTATTAGAAAAGGAAAAAAAAATATATTGTTTTGCTGTCTCTTAATTTTCTTTTCACCATTCTTAAGAACTTATTTTCAGTACAAATTCTTATTACTTAAGGGGGGGGGATTTGTTAACAATTTAATCAATAGACTCAGTTTTATATTTATTAATGAATTTAATAAATATCTTAAATATATTACAGCATAATTTTTTTAAAATACACTAATAAATGAAACAGTGGTTAAAAGTAAAAAATCTGAATTCAAATTTTGGCTCTTAGGATTTATGTTTTAGATGATATTTATACCTTTTCTAATTTTCTAATAAATGTTAGATTAAGTGATTGTTGCTACAAGCAACAAGGAAAGCTTTATATATTTCTGAAATTGATACATATTTAATGTGCTTCTTGCAAATACAGCTCATACCCTAGTCGTTATTTTCTTTGTATTCTGTATTATTAATCAATAATTTAAAAACGTTTGAATATGATAAAAATGTTTAACGATAAATAAGCAGGCGTCTTATATCATGAACCAACAGTATCTGACGAGACTTCTTTTTAATTAATTATGATTTATTTCTCAAACTAAAAATTCTTTTTTATAATTTTTCACTATTCTGGAAACAAAAACAATTTTAAACAAATTACAAAAACAAATTAATTGATGCTAAGAAACCATTTTCTTTTGTCAAGAATAAATATTAAACTGTTTTTTATATATGTATGACCTGCTTACCATATAATGTGTTACAATTTCGACATATACCTCGTTGCATTCAATTCATGATAGATCTGTGTTGATCATTTCTATAATTTTTTCGTTGACTGTTTGAAACATGATACCGATCAATCATTAATTTCGTTCCGTTAACTTGATTTGTCGAGGCCATGGAATTAAGAAAGTGCATTTTATATTTTTATATTTTATTTGTATTACTCCGTTCGTTTATATATAAGTTCGTATCCTATGAACTATTCCTGTACACACATATACATATACACACACACACACACACACACACACACACACACATATATATGTATATATACAATATATACACACACATATACATATATACACACACACATATATACATATATATATATATATATATATATATATATATATATGGGGGGAGGGTCAGATTAGATTTATCGTATTTTTACTACGTATTAAAGATTTTTATCGATGTGAAAGCTTATTTTTTATAGTTGTAAGCATGGCTTACATTACACGAAATATGTAGTTAAAAATAAAAAAAACTAATAAATTAAAACTGCCCTAGTCCATATTGAAATTTCAAATAGAATTAAAATGACCAATATCTGATACAACAGTTAAAATAGTTTGTAATCATTGCGTCAGTTATTTTCCTAACTCTTTTTAACGAGATTATTTTTCCATTAATAAATAGTTCTTTTATTGATTTAAAATTCTACAGTGTAAATTACTTTATAATACGAGGATTATGCACGATAGTTTTTTAGTGTGCATTAAAGTATACAAGAAATACGTTTTAGGTATAGATTCATGTGATGAATAATTTGTTTTTTTGGTTAAATTACAGAAGTTAAATACTTTCAAAATTAATAATTAGTTGAAACTAATTTAACATGAGCAGACGATTCATATAATTTCCCCCCATGAATTTACAGAAAAAGGAATCAAATAATAATAAAAAAAAATAGTCAAGACCGATGTGAAAGAAAATAATCTCTTCAGCACATAAAGTTTAATTACATTTAAACGAAAGTTGGTTTGCAGATCTTGTTATTTACCCTATTTTTTTTTCCTTCTCGAGTAACTTCTGAACGCAGCTGAAAATACTCTAATTTCATTTACAAATGGAGGTCAAGTCGGTGGTGATCTTTTGACATACTGAGTAGATGTTGTATTTTATTAATACAACTTTCTATTTTTGTGTGAAATAAATTACCGTTGAATACATTGTTACAAATCATGTTTCTCAATTAATCAAACTATGAATAGTAATATTTTTCCTTTGCTATCATGAAATAACGTGATTATATATGTATATTTGGTGTTCGTGATTGTTTGATTGAAAATATTTTCCATTTTTTCCTTATGATTTGTAGAAATCGCTGATATAATACTTGAATTTTTTTTTCATCACTCCGCACAATCGTTCTTACTTATTGTTCGACCTTCGTTCGTTTGTCTATTGATACAAAATAAGGTAAAATGGCATTCCCTCGAACTGCATATCGAGTAGTGAACTTAAAAGATTTTCAACTATGAATTTAAAGTTATTGCAATTTGCACAAATTTTTAACGTAAGTTTCCTCCAATATCAATTACATGATATCACAATTTATGAAACTGATAATAATAATTTTTGTAAGAATATGAATGAATGTCCATAATATTTATTAAAAAAAATATGAATGAAAATTTCATTCGTGTACTTGTTTAGTGAGCATTATTTTTTCTTCGAAAAAAATATATATAGTTGAACATGTTTTAGTTCGATAAAAAAATTTACAGAAAGTAATAATGAAATGGAATGGCAACAAAATAAAAGAAAAACAAGAAAAAAGATTCTGCACACATAAAACTTCATTTTTGAAAAGTTAGCTTCTAGGTATGAAATAATTTTTTTTTAAGATTTTATCTGAAAGTAGATGTTGGTGAATTTTTGAATAAAAATAATTAACATTTGTAATGAATTTCGGATGAATAACTGAAATATAAATTTTTGGCAATAGTTTTGAAGTAATGAGCAAAATGCAAGTAAGTTATAGAAGAAAAAATTAATTAATATAATTATTGAAACATATGTATACAATTTAGTAGTTTGTTAATTTTCAGTAGTTAACACAAAATTTCGAAATCTAATAATTAACATAGCTTAGAAAAATCGAATAGTTTATAAAATATAATTTTAATACAAATAAAATGATTTAAACATAAGAAAGTAATTTATTTGTAAATTAAAATATATCAATGCCATGAAATGTTCTAACAAGAAAAAATCCCTATAAAAGTTTTCAAAAATGTTTTACCTAAATAAATGTTACATTCAGACAGTAAATTTAATAACTATTCGTTTAAAAAGACATATTCATAGAACAATGTTAATAAATAAAATCTTAGAATTGTGTCTTCAAATTTTCTTAAAATATTTCCAAAATCGCTTGGACATATGTTTTGGTTCAATTTTTTAACAATGGAAGGTCATATTTTAAAATTTTAATGTACTTTTATTTTCCATATAATTAGTTTGCACAATAAATTAATACTTGTCTTATTTAACATTAAATTAATCATTTGATAAATTTTTTTAAATTTTTAAACCTTTCTCCACCTTATTTTATTCACAGTTTTATTTTCAATTCATTATCAAGAAACAGTTTTTCATCAAGTGAAAAATCGCGAAATGATTTTTAAACATTTTTACAGCTTTCTAAATGCTTCTGAAATTTTTAAGACAGTAGCATAAAAAAAACCCGCGAAGATATGTAAAATTTTCCGTAAGTTATCATAATTATTTTAGCAAGTTCAAAGGCTGAAACATACCAACGAATGAGTTTATTTTACCGCTCTGAAAGAAAAAAAGCTTTCTGCAAAGATTAACGTACTCTAATTCATGATATTGGAAGCCCAAATTGTTTCTCATTGCCAATTTTTTTAAAAAAAATTCGTTAAAAATAAAAGTGATAAATGCAGTGAAATTTGATTGCTCTAATCGCATGGATTAAATGAGAATATTTAAATTACAACAAGTGTGACACAACAAATGGACGTAACTGTTTACATAGAAAGTAACAGGTAAAGAAAAAGCAAATTTTCCTAAAAGGATGTGTCAATAAATGTATTCTACGCTAATATGTGATGATATTAAGAGAGAAAGCATTGAAATTCTACAGCGGTCGTAACGTTAACGATTTTTATAAAATTACGCACAATTTAAATAATCTGCTATACGATTCTTGAATATATATATTAAGAAATATGATTCGGAAATAAACAATTATTCATAAAAGAAAAAACGAGTTTTGGTTAGTTATTTCATGCACTCATCCACTTTTCTTATGATTCTAGTTTAGATCTTGATTAATGTTATATTTTTGCGCTCGTAACTAAATCAATCTTACCTTCCCTAAAAAAAGATAGGAAGGAAATTTCACACATTGTTATTTTGATTAACGATCCAGTAATATTTTAACTATGCAAAAGAACAGACTGTTATTATTTATATATTTTTATAAATTTATAATGTCATCTAAGGCTCAAGTGCGACTCTTCGCCTAATCCGCCTTAAACACGGATCTGACTTTTAGCGACCTAGATTACAAACGAGGTATTGAGGAACAGACGAGAAATAAAATGGGAAAAAAAAATGTGAGTATCGTAAAAAGTCATTCGTCACTGACTCTGCTGTGTCCACGAGATCGTCAAAATCATCACGAATTTCACGATCAACGCAGGTGAAAGCCTACGCCTTCATTTGTATGCGCAAGACACAACAAATGCCAATAATGGCGTCCGGAAATGTGTTCTTTTTTTTGCTGTCGAGTAACACGAATAAGCAGTATTAATTAAATTTAACTGAAACAGCCATTTATCTCTTTGACTTAAATGAGACTGTAAAGCTCAAGAGCGTAGGACGGTACATTTTGAAGAGAGTAAAATTCCTGAAGTGGATAGGTGAAATATTTGTAAGGTGGTCTCTTGACTTAGGTATAATTTTTATCAATTCCTGTAGTGACAGTTACTGATTCAAATTCGTGATTGAAACGAGGAGATGATTAATTTTTAGACCTTTTGGATGTCATTAGTAGAAAGATATTAAATAAAGCAAGTGGCTTCAGAATACCAAAACGCTTGTCTAAAAATTTGTCCCTGCTAAAAGATCTAATTCAAGAAACATATCTAAACTTGCATGGTTCCTTTCTGTTTTCTTTATGATGCGATTGTAATCTTATAGTATTATAATTAGAATAGATGGATATTTGAATCTTTATTTATTGAAAAAGAGTGTTAACTGTTATTTTAAAGTAAAAATAAATTTAATTGTTCTGACCTCGAACTCACGTACATAAACAAATTTACGACTTTCTTAACGTGATTTTGAAGAATATAATTTTTGGAGTTTTTTTAATTCTTCTGTTTATATTAATTAAAGTAAAAGATCTTACTGTGCAAGTTTTACATTATTTTTGTATAAGTTAAATAATAATAATTAAGCGTAGAGAAATGATAACTATATGTAAATGCATAGCAAAGAGAACATAAAATAGATGAAAAGTTTTATACAATCAGAACATTTAATTGAATCAATGCTATAAAATGCTATAGAAAAAATATTCTTTATAATCTCAAAAATCATAAGAAAAAAAATATAATTGCAAGGATAACATAAGGATAGTTCATTTTTTATGATGCAAATTTATGTAACATATTTTTACTTTATAGACCTTCAGGATCCACTTTCGATTCAAATTAAAAATAGGTTATCAACAAAAAAAAAACTTGTTGATCTCAAATATTTCTCAAAAAGCTTTTAGTTTAGCATAATAAATACGTAATAACATCTGATAAATACTTGCTAATAAATAGCTTAACACTATAAACATAAGTTTCAATTGCATCTTTGTCTAATTTTAGAGTTCAATCATGAATCAATATAAAATTTTTCCTTTTCATTTCTTTACCGAAAATGGCTCAATTTAAATGAAAAATATTATGATGATTCTAATATTTTTGTCGGATACAGTGATCAATAACACAAAAGAAATTTATGTGTAAGACTCGAGCTTTTATTAAACCGGGGAAAACATTGCTTATGATGAGTTATCGAAAAAAAAAAAAACCTAAATTATGACATTGACATTAGAGAACAGAATACTTCTTTGTAATATATATAATAAAAATAACTGATTGTTAATTATCAAAATGTTTTTCGAAAATAATCCAAATATTTTATTTAATGCTAGCTACAAAATGTATCCATATGTCAGAAGTAAAAGAATTATGTTCATTTTTTAAAATAGAAATTTGTTAAGTTTTTTTTTTAAAAAAAAGTGCGCTTTAAAAGCTATTAAAATTTTAAGATCAGTTGTCCAAAGAAATGTTCAAGGGTTTATTGAAAACTATTCTCATAACAGGCAAGATGTTAACATAAAAACACAAATTCTTGAGCCTCTCCGATGTAAAATTTGGCTCAGTTGAAAATATACTTCGATTTTTGCGCAAATTAGCTCTTTGTAAAGTTGATAATGATCAAAAAATAAGTATAACAAAAGTTTTTACAGAAGTATTAAAGTATAGACATTTTACTTTATATATACATAAGAAATAATTCATTAAAAATCATATTACATATATAGTTATAAACAATTATTAGAGAAATTTTGCGATCAAAAAATAATTAAGAAAAATATATTTAACTACCATTAAACTTGTTTTACGTTTTTGCTTTTTTAATCTGATTGTGCGTCATTTTATCTTAAACATTTTCAACGATAATTTTTGTGTGATCAAGTTTGTTACATGAGTTGAAAGCCATACTTTTAATCAAAATGGCTCCTCGAAATGAAAACCCAGTATTCATGTAAGGAAATTGATATGAAGATTATTTAAAAAAAAAAAAAAAAAAAAAATCCTAACGTGG
>BMAW01041573.1:790341-800752 GCA_019974015.1 Nephila pilipes | reverse complement strand
GTGGAGCTAAAGGATTGGTAAAACGTTTGAAATCTTCCACAGTATATATAATATGCATTGTATAATAATAATAATATACGTATATATAATATATGTATAGGTAATATATATAATAATAATATAATATATCTATAATATATACGCGATATATATATACCATATATATATATATATATGTATAATAATAATATATATAATAATAATATATACTCTATACTACCTGCATGTATATGTATATGTATTACATACATAATATATATTCATCAATATTGCTTATCATCTATATTGCTCGCACATATATATGTATTATCGATATGAATATATATAACAATATTATGGTATATGTATATATATATATGATATATCACTTCATATATGATTATATATATACACCTCAAAGAAAATCAATGGAAAATTTAGAAGTGAGGTGGATTTATTGAAAATAAAGAGTGGAAAGGAAGGAAAGGTTTTCTGAATGATGTATAACAGAAAGAAATTTTTGAAAGAAATCAAGACAGATCCATATGTAGGTGCTATAAAATTTGCTACAGAGTTTAGTGTTGAAAGTGTGCGAATAGTAATTGAACAAGCTGGAAAAAAAAAGTTGAATTAGAAAGAAACCGTTCATCAACTTGCAAAATCAGAAAAGTGTTTGGAAAAAACTCTTCAATTGAAGACCAATACTTTAGAAGAAGATAGGTTATCGATTGAAAGTAGATTCAGACAGTGACGGCATGGTGTGGAGAAAGCCAATAGCTTTGAATCAAAAAAAAGTTTTAGTTTGAGATAACTAACTTATTTATATTTTTTTGAAGTCTTAATTTTTTTGAGATGAAAATCTGCATATGTTTAGTTAAAATTCTCTGAAATTTATCAGTTTAAATTTTTTCTTTTATTTTTTTTTATTTTTACTCAAATTAAATCATTTATCATCTGTAAAAATTAAAACACTGTTCAATGTATTATTTATATTGGAAGTTCGATTTATGTAAAATGATTCTCAATTGTTTGATATATATATATATATATATATATATACATATATTGTAGCGTGATTGTATGCATTTACACAATCATGTTTACTCTTATTTACATTAATTATCATCATTTTAAAAAGTAAAAAAATTCACTTAATTTGGAATGTAACATTTTAAATATTTCAACGTTTATAAACCTAATGTGAAATATTTAATATACACATAATTGAGGTTTTTAATTATAAATGCTTGGTTATATATATTTCTAATTAATGTATTTAAGGGGGTCACTTCACGCAAATCGGTCAAAAAATCGATTTTTCAATTTTTTTTGAAAGAGAAATTACAAATCCTTCTGCGTCGAATGCAATTTAAATTTTTGTTCTAGCTAAATTAGAAGTATTTTAAATATTTTTTTAAAAAGTTGTTTACATGTGTCAAGACCCAAAACAGCTGTTTGACACGCCCACTTTTAAACCAAAACATATTATACATGCTTCTTTCCAGCCTTATCAAATTATTTTAAATTCATGAAAACAATTTTCGTCGATCAGCAACTTGTTGAGGAAAGAATTGAAGTGAATAGTAATAGCAGTTTGTTTACATTTCAACGTTTGTTATCGAATGCAGCGTGGTATTTTAGACTCGCCTAATGTAGACCATCTGTTCTTTTCGAAAACTTTTTTCATTTATGTTTTTCATTATGTCTCGGTTTAATGCTGAAACATTTAAGAAATAGAAGTTTGAGATAGATGTTTGTTTATTAAATAAAAGTTCTTTTAAAATTATATAAGCTAAAAAATGTTTATAAATATGGTAAGTATGCTGGTATGGTAAGTGTCAATGTTATGTATGTATGCTGGTGAGTATGAAGCTTTTTTTAAATTCTTCTGATAAATTTAAGGAAATAATTGACATTTCTCTGTTTTCTTATTGCTTAAAATTATGTGTGTTATGCATAAAATGCAAGAAACATGGTATCCATATTAATTTTGGTCATCAAAACCAAGGTTTGGCTACAGAACTATTTATATGTAGTGAAAGTTGTGGTTTCAAACAACCAGTCCTTAATACTAGAGTCACTCAGAGTTTAACTAATAAAGGATATACTAATGTGCATGAAGTTAATACGAGACTTTCATATGCTATGAGATCAATTTGCAAAGGGTATGCTGCTGCGAAAGGGTTTTGCGGAGTGATGAATTTACCTCCCATTACTAAGCGCTTTTATGAGTTATAATTAAATGATGCGATAGAGGAAATCGCCAAAGATTCTATGTTAATATCTGCTAAAAAATATTTAATAGTGATGGAAGTCCAAATGTACCTGTGGCTATTGATGGCGGCTGGCAAAAGGGGGGCTTGTTTCACTAAATGGTGTCGTGACAACATTTTGTGTCGAAACTGGAAAGGTTATTGATGCCGAAGTATTTTCCAGATATTCGTGCAATTTGAGGAATGGAAATGCACTCAGAGAGAAGTGTTTCACTAATTTCTTTGGAAATAGTGGAGAACTGGAAGTTGAAGGGACACTCTGGATCTTCAATCACCCAGAATCATTGCACAAGCTGCGATACACTCAGTATTTTAGTCTTTGCCCCACTGGTGACGACAAGTGGTGTGCATATAATAGGGCCATAATTAAAGGAAAACAATATAAACACAAACATAACTTACCTGATGTTATTATAAATTGTATTAAACAATAGTTAGAGATTTTTCAAGTCCTGACCTACTCTCTAGATGCCTACTTGGCAAAATTCAAAATTTAAATAGCATCATCTGGTACATAATCCTAATAAATGTATATGTAGAATTAGGAACATTAAAAGCTGGAAAGTATGAAGCAATATCTATTTAATCAAGGATTCATTACAAAATTAAAAGTTTTAAGTTTATTAAATGTTCAACTTGGATTTTATACATGTCGAGCATTACAAGAAGCAGATCATGTTCACATAAAGAAAGCAAAAAAGGCAGTTTTACAAAGAACCAATAAAGCTAGAATTAAAAACAGACTATTAAAATGTAGACAAAAAGATTATCTAGCAGATGACCCAAGCAATTCAAGCTTTGGTGTTGATACCTATTAGTGAATGGTAAGTTTGTACTTTAAATTGCATTATCTCAAAACTGTAAATTTCAACACAAAAGGAACATTTTTAAAAAATCTACTCATCTTATAGCTTTGAAACTTGGTGCATGTATTACTAGTACATAAAGAAATATTTTAATGAGAGCTTTTGTCAAAAAAAGTTTTCAAAAAAATTTTAGAGGTTGAAATGTACACAAATTTTCATGGTTTTTTAAATTTTCACGTGTTAATCCACATAATAATTTTTTTAAAAAAAACTAATTGAAATTTCAAAAAAAGCTCTCATTAAAATAATAATAACTATTCAATAAATGAACACAAAAAAATTGGTAACTCTACATCCAGTCAATTTTTAAAAAATGTTCCTTAAAATTGGTCATTTTTAACATTATGGAGATAGGGAAAAGGCTGCGTGAAGTGACCCCCTTAAAAGATCGTTCAAAGCTAACATGACTCAAGACTTGTCATTTTCTGAACTCCCACGGCAAATGTCATTCGCATCAAATTATTCTTCATGTAATTGTCACGTGTCATGTTTTTATTCTACTCAGTAAGGTTTCTTGGTTTAATTTTGAGGGGAAGGGGAATTTTTTTTTTTTTACTTATTTTTCTTTTACGTTATCACGGAACATGTTATCAGGTTAAACCAACTCAATAAATGTGTAACAAACTTATGTAAGAGTTTTTTTTTTTTTTTTTTGTCATTGGAAGGTTAGCACTAGCATGTAAAAGTTTTACTTACGAAATAAAATTCCTTTTAAAACTTTCAAAATATTGAAGTAAAACTTGTGAGTGAATTCAATATTTTTCAGTTTATCAAATAAGTCGTATTTTATTGTTTAACAATAAATTCAGAAACATGGGGGGGGGGGGTTGTCTCTATTCGCGTCGCACAGAAACAACACGAAGGCTTTTGGCGACTGACCTCGTAATTTTGAACTTCGGTCAAATGAGAAGACCTTACCTGAGCTGGTCCCTCCCTCTCCAAACTTCCACATCATGCCAATAGCAGAACTTTGAGAGATAACATGTATCAGCCCCGCTACACGGCGCGTCTTTGGTGACATCTGGGCTCGAACCTTTGACTTGATGTAAACCGCCGACCGCGAGTCTGTGACCATGACCACTATTCTACCGCGGCCGAGATACATGGGAGTCAAATTGTATAAATCTTTATGATACCCCTGAATTTGCCATTTCTATCTTGTCATAGAATCCTTTTAATTTACATTTCATCTTCCCCGTAATTTACATGTATGTTTTTAACTTGCATATTTAGATATAAATATACTGGTATCATTGTGAAAATATGAATGTGGCTCAAAAAGTACCCGTGTTCGGAATGATAATTTGAATATTTAAAATGGGAATGGGGTTACCATTCTCATTGATGGTTTTTCCATTTTCTATAAGTGTTACACTTTCGCATTTTAAAAAAATCGTAGAGATGAAACCAGGTTTTGTTGATGGCGACAACTCGATGCGGCACTGGTAAAAACGAACCTGTGAATCAGTGTTACATTTGTTTCGATGCCATTTAATAGATGGCAGCACGAAATGGTAACATCATTTGACTTTGCAACGCCAATTGTCATAAAAGCAGGTACTTTTTGAACCACCGTTGTATAGAAGTTGAAAAGATTTCTTTTATTTCCAGATTTTTTTAAAATCCTATTATTGATTTCGTTGTAAATGTGTTGATGTGACAAGAAATTTCCGTTATGATATATTATTAGAACACAATCGAAGTCATAATTAATACTATGGAAAAACATACATATGATCAGAACTAGAAACTTGATATTTCCACTCCAGTTGAATAGAAGCTATGAGCAAAAAACACTCAATAAGTATTTAAATCGCATTGAAGCAAGCAAAAAAGAAGTGTGTAACGTTTGTGAATGTGATATATGTATCAGTTGTTGTGAATATGTAAAAAAATCTCAGCTGGTACTAAAATTTGATAGAAATTAATTTTCCTTCTCACAAACTTTATTTATTCTAAGTGTTGTGACGATCATATAATGTTTTTTGAACCAAAATTCATTGAGAGCATTTTTCGGAACTTTATTGAGAGAACTTATTCACTTAAGTGTGGCCGGAGTAGCCTAGTGGTCAAGGTCGTGAACTCGCGGCAGTCATTGTTTCCGTCGTGTAGTGGGCTGATGCTCTTTAAATCTAATCGAGGTCCTAAAGTCCTCCCGTGGGCGTGGTGTGGGAGGTGCTAGTTCAGGTATCGTCTTCGTCACTTGACTGATGTTTAAATTTCTGATGTCCATCGCTACTAGCTCTAGTGGTACTTCAAAGTGCGACTTAATTAAAATAATCTATCAATTTATTACAAATAATGTAGAAGTCAACAAATGCACACATGTAAATTTTTTAAAAAATGTTATTTAGGTTTCTTAAAAATTATTTTAGAATCATCGTTGATCCCAAAGTTTTGTGAACACATGTTTTAAGATGTGCGATATGTTTTACCCAGTATAGACTAATTATATGTCTTTAAAACTCCCCATTATTTTGATCCTTGTTGATGGATTTGTCAGATCATATTGCTTTTAAAATAAATATTCTAATTAAACGTTTTCTATTTCACTGCTGCATTTCCACTAAAGTTTTATAAGAAATAACTTTTTCTAAACTCGCATGTTGACATAAAATTTTCACCTTCGAACCAATATACAACGTGCTATAAATGTTTTTTATATTATAAGATAACAAGCAAGTACTTTATACAATGTTGCAATTTTAACAGTGATTGGTTGTGATAAATAGGGAAGAGAAAATCGTGATAATTTGTACAGTGTGTTGAATATTTAAAATTAATATCATATTCCATCAAAATATTGACATCCTAAATTATAAGTAATGAAAAATATTGTTGTTATACGAGTTTTAGCTTCTATTCAAACTGTCAAAAAAAAAAATTATTTCGATTCATCGAAGAAACATATTTCGGACAGTGAAAAAAAATTGTAAGAAAAAAACATAGATTTTGATTGATGGAGCACGCAACTGAAAAAACACTCTGGCAGTCGAAAGCTCTCTCATCGTGGACAGGAAAAAAAATATTTATGTTTCAATCAAGTGTATTTTCATTATTAATGCAGATATGGGATGGAATGAAAAAAAAAGATTTCTTTAGCTTTTATATTATTGAACGGGCGAACTAATTTAATTTTTGATTAGTCTTCCGGTATTAATTAACTCGAAGTAATAACTGGAAGGTTCAACTGTTTTTCAAATCCTGACATTAGTTAAACAGTAAGGAGTCAAAAAAGAAATATATATATATACAGAAACAATATGATACAATTTATAAGTACATGAGCCAAAACAGAAAAAGAACGAATTAGGTGAACAACTTAGGCAAAATTTACCCTATTTAAGTCAGGAATTATTATTGTAGAGTTACTTTTACATAGAGTATTAATTTTAAACAGATAATAGCATATTTGCAACATTATTTTTTTTTTTATAAAAAGTTTTGAAGATCCGCTGTAATACACTATATTCTTCTATGTGATAGTATTAAAATCTTCAAGAAGAATTTATTTATTTTAATAATTTTGTTATATATATGGTGTGGCTATTTAATAACGAGACTGACGCTGTAAAACATTTTATTTTGATCTCATATTTTTTTTTTTTAATATTCACTCCTCCTCTATCCCTATAACATTCCAAGCGAATCTCCCATTGTTTCCATCCAGTGCTGGAAGTTTTCTGTCAGCTCAATCAGGACTCGAGCCTCATTTTCTTTCATAGCTTCAACTACTCAGAATTGTACCTTTTAATGCAGGTTTCAACTTAGGAAATAGATAGAAATCGTATGGAGCAAGATCCGGCGAAAAAGGCGGATGATCTGTCACTTTGATGCTAGAAACCGCTTTGCAGATAATGTGGAATGAGCTGGCACGATACCTTGGTGGATACATTTGCCGTACGAATCATTTGTCCATTTCTACAGTCTCAACAAAAGCATGAATATTTAATCGATGGTCATATCGTACCAGATTACAGATTTTTTTTTTTTTTTTTTTTTTGATATTGTTATCCGTTTTTTACGTGGGAGAGCGATCCAGGTGTGAATCATTTTCAAAATTTACTCGGCCATCTTGAAAATGCTTAAACCACTCAAAAAACACGTGCATTCGATAAACATTCAATACAATACACTTCTTTCAATAAATTATTAGTAGCGGTTTTTCCAAGTTTCATGTGAAATTTTGCAACAATTCGTTGCTCACTAATCATTTTTCCGGAGAAACAAAAAATGTCTTCAATACGATCGTAGGCAGAAACATTTGTTTACAGAAACGAGAGGCACTGCTTTCGAAAGAGAAGGCTTCACACTAAACAGCTGCCGGTCGCTGGCGTTGGGCGCCTGCATACTTTTTTTTGTAGCAGTCTCATTATTTAATAGCCACACCTAGTATACACAACAAAGAAGAGTGGGCATAAAGCTCAAGTATTGGACAAGTCTATTATTAGGTTTAGAACCGACATAATATATTTTGGATGGTCTTGATTTTCGAGGGAAGCACAATCTTTCTTACAAAGTTGAAAAGCCAAGGAGGGTATTTGTAGATGAAATATATAATTTCTTCATTAGGAATCATTGACTTCACTTGTGTATCTTTACGATCTTGGACTTTCTGACAGGAAGTCGAGGCAAAACCTTCTCGTTGAGAAGATTTCTCAAATATTTAAGCGTAGATTTGATTGTACTATTCACTATAATATATGTTATAATAACAAGATTTAAAATTATATGACGTTCCCTATAATTATTTAACACTTTATAATGTTTTCCCCCAACACAAACGTTTCTATCTAAAGTGGGGATTTCATTAATTTAGGCATTGAAAGTATTTGATTTCGTACGAGAATGGAATATTAACATCATTTGGTCTCATTCTCATTTACTCGAGATTAAGTTTGAAGAGAAAAAGAAAAATATCGAAGAGCTGATGAGAAAGGGGAGCTGCAAAAATGCTTTCGAATCTAAAATTTGTGTTTTTTCTCAGACATTTGAGCTCTTTTTTTTTTTTTTTACTGAGATTTTTAAATTCCTTCAGAATCCTTTGACACTTTAAAGATATGAAAAAAATGCTGCTGTGGAAGGTTTCTTTTTTTATTTAATTGAACGAATATTTCTGATCATAAGTTTTTTTTCCCCCCAGTTATGTTACATGTTATTTATTTATTTTTGAATCTCTCTTTTGTGGGTATCCGTTTTTTCAACAAAATTTTATTACTATTTTACCTTCATAGATACTGGTGATTCTTTAAATGGATATTTTCTAATAATTGTCCACTTCTTTGAAAAGGATTGATTAATTTTAAAATATTTATCAAAATAATGTGAAAATGATCCTTTGCAATCTTAAGAAACTACTGACACAAATACAAAAACTCTTCATTAGTCATTGAATACATTTCACACATAAACCCTTAAATTTCATTTCATAAACTCACAATAATATTAATTTGGAAAAAGAATGGATATTATTAATTTTTTCGACTATCTTTTTGTAAAAATAAAACAATATTACATAATTTGATATTAACAGCACTATCGACATTATTGATGTTATATATAACTATTATTGTATCAATACTATAGATAATATTGAATTTTAAGTCTATTTAATTCCCTCGATTTATTGATTTAACTATTTAAAGAATTATTTGAAATCTAACTCAAAATGTGAAAAAAGTACAATAGGGTTTTCATATTGCTTTAATAGAAATTGGATAAAATAATGACTGTCATGAGTGTTGTCAGAGAACATTTCACCATAGAATAAACAATAAATGGTTCACAGTAACACAAGGATTTCCTCGAATTATCAGTAGCGGGAAACGTTGAAATGGGCACAGAACTTCGTCTGTATTAGATGTTGACAATTAAACTTCAGCAATCCTATGAACACGTTATGCACTAATACTAATATCATCCACATAGCACCTAAGGGGGCGGGGGGAACTTCTCGTTTTATCAGGGTCTTGATTCAATTCAATGGATCGTATTGATGTTTACAGAAATTACTGATGAAAAAGACACTACACATATAAACAGAGACCTTTTCTCCAATACATTTTAAGCTCTGGATGCAATGCGATTTGTGATCTGGAATAGAATTGCTTTAAGATTACTTCATTAGTTCTAAATCGATTTCACACTCATCAAATCAGCTGGAAAATTGTGAGAGTTCTCGATTTATGGGACAGAACTCACTCAATGGTGCCCAGAATCTCAAAAGAAACAATTTTCTCGCGAGATCTATTTTTATTTTTTTTAGCGAATATTTCCAAATTCAATTTAGATCGATTTTTACTGCTGTAACGTTTCAATTTTTAGGAAAAGAATACACAAAATACTTACTTGGTAATTTTTATATGTATTAAAAGTCACTTATAGAAGTAGTTTATATTTTTAGCATTCTGCAAAATACACAGGAAATGTGCGAATATATAAGCATTTTCTCTTTAACTTGGTATCTGTGTGCAAGAATCTGTATCTACAGATTGACATTGCATTGTATAGAATTCTTGGAAATTATCTGCAATGTTCTATTTTCATATTTTGTCAACAGCATACACACAAGCATTTTTTTTTTGGAACGAAATGTGTTCTTTTTTTAAAATTAAAAGATAATGCTATTTAGCTTGATTATCCTCGATTAATAACACAATTTTTTAACGACGGAAGAAAAAACGTAATTGAAAATGTAACCAGTTGTCATGTATTTAGGATACTTATTAGACAACTACTGCGAACTAAATACATGCCAAACTTAATGAGAATAACATCAATTTGTATCTTTGCTATAGGAACTAACTATTAAAGAACACATTTTTAAATTTTTTTTTCAAAAGTTTTAAAATTTGGCACATATGATATCCAATGGAAGCTTAGCGAAATTCCATTGTGATCAATACAACAAGACAATAAACCCAACATTTTGGAGAACAGTTGGAAACAGGAAGTCTGCAAACTCTTTTAACAAAAGAGCTTTTTATTTTCTTCCACAGCTTGTTAATTCTTATTTTGCTTTTTACCGATGCGTGTCTCATGGAATGCGGTTAACAAGGCAATCGATTAATCTGCTTTTAAATTAGCTCTTTCTTTTTAATTAGCTCTTTCATCTCTTTTCTAATTTTTTTTCCTATTAAGGATTAAAATTATGTTGCTGCAAATAGTCTCTGCTCCACTGATTTTCTTTTGAATGTTATTTGTAATTTGTAACGCTATGATATATATATATATATATATATATATATATATATATATATATATATATATATATATATATATATATATATATAT